>JACEGR010004468.1:0-87023 GCA_014170235.1 Listronotus bonariensis
AAAAAATAAAATTTGGCATGTACTCTAAGCGTGTCCACCTGCTTTTTTAAGAGCTATATTGTAATTTAATAATCAAAACAAGATAGATCGTTTTATTAGAGTGATTTTATTTATATAAAGCCTACTTATGTTGCAAATAAATTTGGTATAAAATGTACAATATCATTTGTGTATCAGTACAGCGTGCAAATTATTGGGTTCGAGTGCTCTCAACTTTAATTGAATTATAAGAAGAGAACTGCTTTAAAAACCTGTATGTGTAATATTATTTAATAAAATAGGCTTTTACATTTTGATTGTAATATAGTAATACAGCTCTTAAAAAACATAATTGCGAATAAATAATTTTGTTATTTAACACACAAAGTTTTAGATTCATTGTATTATACCTTTATAAAACCCGTTAGCCAGTTATCGATTTTAGTCGGATATAACACAACTGCACATTCTTGTCTATTTTTAATAAAACTAGAATATTCTCTGTCATGGGTCTACTTAAAAGTTTTATTTTCTCTTTTGTAAATGAAGCAAACATTTACGATTAGATTCAAGATTTGTATTGTAAAATTAAAAGAAAACAATCAAAAGTATCTATTTTTTTAACTTGCTTTCTTATCATGATATGGTGCCAGTGGCGTAGCTACTTAGCTCAGGGAGGCCCCTTGAAGTGAGAAGGGGGTGTCCCCAAACTGTGACTTAGTATTGGTATAAATTAGACAACAATAAGACAAGAAAAAATTGTACATGTAGTTAAAAATTTGAAAAAGGTGAGGATCCTTTTTGGTACTTTTGTTAGGCCTCGTTAAAAATTGATGACGTATTGATTTTTATAAAAGGTAATGTTTTTTTTTTTAATTGTCATTGTAATAAAAACCCTCTTAAGAACCATCAAGACTCTAGAAAACTAATCGACGAAATTAAAACAATCTATCCTAAGAACGAGATTCAAGGTGGATTTAAAAGAGTGAGACATCTACGTAGTGGGGGTGTACTAGTGGAGTGCCAGAACAAAATTTAAAAAAATTGCAAGAAAGTCTGACAAACGAAAATATATTTTACATCAAAGACCGGAAAATACGAACAGTATGATAATGATTACAGAAAAATAAAAGGTTTCTCAACAGAAGATTTTATTAAGAAGTTGTTACTGGAAAATCTAGAAATAGTTGAACTCTTTGAGAGGACGTAAAATCTAAGTTTAAATTTATTACCAAAAATAATGTAGAAAAAGACAAAAAGAACTGGATATTTCAAAAAAGCCCTAAGTTTTTCGATGGTTAATAAAACAAGAAAAGGTCTCGTTTCCAATCTAATGAGGGTGCATGTTCAGGGAGGCACAACAAATATGTCAATGTGTTTCAAAATGCTTGCTGATTTGCAAGGCACGTCAGCAAACACCGCAGAAAATGTGGGTGCATGCCGTCACAGGTGTGGACAAAGAACATGGTGGTAAAGAATGTCCAGAAAGTAAAAAAATTAGACTGTCCAAACTGCAAAAAATAGGTTTATCAGAGATAAAACATACAGCCAGAAAACCCCAATATCCAGTATTTATTTGCTTATCCAGTTGCTTAAGACGAATTATCGTCTTAAGCAACAAACAAATTTCTCGCGACATAAAAGAAAATATTTTTTTAGAATAAATGCAGCAAAAGTCGATGCCACTCCTAGAAAAAGCAGCCCATGAATTGCAATGATAAAGTAGCCAATCTTGATAAGCTCAAATCTGACCAGATAGCCACATAAATTAGGTTTTTCTACACAAATATAGCTCTTCATTCAGTGAGTGTTTGTTCAAAACATAAATCTAGTGGTAATATTTATAACTGAGACATGGCTAACCTCAGAAATACTCAGTGACAGTCTAGTAAACATCCCAAATTTTACTATATACAGAAACGATCGCACAAACTCCTGGACAAAATCATTGGACAAAAGGGAATTAGTTGATATAATATATCTGGACTTCAGCCGAGCATTTGACCAAGTTTGCCATAAAAAATTATTGCAAAAACTGAAATGGTATAGTAAACGTAGAAGGCTTTTAAGTTGGATCAGAAGATTTTCTTACAAACAGAACCTGCTCTGTGAATATTAAAACGAGCTACTCACGGAAATTTAGGGTAACAAGTGGAGTACCTCAAGGTTCAGTTCTGGCCCCTTTTTGTTTAATATATTTATCTCTGACCTGCCGAAGTGTATTAAGTCTAAGGTCTCCTTGTATGCAGATGACACGAAAATCTATAACAATGCCATAACAAGCTTGGACATCCTAGTAAATGACTTTTTTATCATAGAGAGGTGGTGTGAAACTTGGTTGCTAGATTTAAACAAAGATAAATGCTCTGTTCTGCATGTTGGTTCTAATAACCCCTGCAGTAATTTTTATTTAAAACATAGTTCTATTAAAACAGTACAGACACAGGAGGACTTGGGGATCCTGATAAGCTCAGACATGAAGTGGGCAACCCATATTGGAAAAATATTTTAAAAAGCCAACGCGGTGTCCTACATGGTGTCCCGTGCATTTAAAAACATGTCTCCCGAATTCTTGGAAAAAATCTATAAGACCTACATTCGTCCCATATTTGAGTATGCTGCTCCAGTGTGGAATCCATACTTTGTTAAAGACATCCATGCTCTTGAACAAGTGCAAAGAAGGATTACCAAATTATCTCCTGCTATACGAGATCTAAGTTATGAGAAAAGGTTAAAAATATTAAACTTAACTACCCTTAAAGAACGCAAAACACGTCTAATAGGGACCTATAAAATCCTCAATCGTCATTACTCCATAAATTTGAATTTTTTCACACTTAATAATGATAGAAGACTGCGGGGTCATCAGTACAAACTCGTGTGTGAGCGTTTTAGAAAATTATCGTCAGCATTTCTTTTTTAATAGAGTAATTCGTAACTGAAATGCTTTGCCAAATGAGTGTGTTAGTGTTGGTTCAATAAATTCCTTTAAAAATCAATATGACAGACTGTGCAAGTAATACTTTAAATAAACTAGTGTAAATATAGTGTAGTAAAACAAGTTTAAACGGCAACGCCGCCTAACCTAACTCTTAATAATAATAATAATATTTTTTTGCCCCAGGGCATCTGCTAACTTAGCTTCGCCACTGTATGGTAAAAAGATTCATCAATAATTTATATTTATTTTAAAATTAGTGGATAATCAGTTAATTTGTTATAAAAAATGTGATATAAAAATTTTTAAAAAATCTTTAGAAAGTTTTAAAGTTTAAGGCCTACACAGAAAAAAAGTGTCTTATTTAAAGGAAATAAAAGGTTTTGAAAATATTCCTAATTTCTTTTTGAATACGTATGTCTTTAAAATAAAATTAACTCTTACTTTGTACTAATACTGGCTTTTAAACTGGAAGAAAAAACCTAAATTAATGTGTTTAATAAAAAAAAGTAAAACTAAAATATTTTCAGAATTATATTAAGAACATCAAAATTAAAAAATGAAAATAAAAAAATTACGATTTAGGCTCTTAAACAAGTTTTAGGGTCTAAAACAAAAATAATGTTATTAAAATTATTTATGCATTCCCTTTAAAATAATAGGTTTCTTAATTTGAGAATTCCTGGCAGAGTCTGTATGCTAACTTTCCTAAAATATTCTCTAAAATTACAAAATATTTTTGGCCAAATCCATAAATGGCTCAATTTTGGAGTATTTAGTTTTTTTAACTGAATCAAAGGTATTTTTATTACAAAGCGCTATCTTTAAAATTAATAACGCAAAGAGAACGATACATTTCTCTCTGTTTGATATCCTATTTCTTTAACACATACAGAAAGCCACAATTTTCCCCTTTAAATTTAAACTTAAACTTTTCTTTAAGAATATATATATTTTTTTCAGTAATAAAACAGTATTATAAGTTAAAGTGATTGCCAGCTCTAAAATTTAGAATCTCTCTTGTTTCTATTTTGATATTACCAAGTGTGGTTTTTAAGTTTTCAGAGTGTCCTATTAAAACATTTTAATGTTTTGAGAAAATGTAAAATATTTGATTTACTAAATCCATTTGTAATGGTTTAAAACCGCATACTTAAAATTAAATGCTTTTCAAAACTAATCAAATAAAGTAGTACCTACTTTAATAAAATATCCTAAGCTAAGCATGCTCTAAATTTTATTTTATTCTCTGTATCAAAAAAGACCGTTCACCATTTCCTTTGATAACCGGCATCGGTGAAATTATTTATTTATAAATTATATACATCGTGTTTTCTTACAACGGTACCAAACCTCAAGGTGTGATTTCCTATGCTATTTTATGAAAAAAGTTCCTATAAACATATGTCTGGAGTTGCTTTCTTACTGAGGTACAGGGCGTTAAAATTGAAGAAAAAAATTAGATTTTTCTAAATATTTTTAATATGCATATGCCGATTTAGATAAAATTTGATACATTTATTTAAAGTAATTAGGCGCTTATTTAGCGCTAACCAGATTATTAATATTGGGTCCAGTGGTGTCTCAGTGGGCACCACAACCTATATTATTGAGAAAAAAAGTACGCTACTGACTTTTTTGACGTTTTTATATTGTTCTTTTATTATTTATAATACAACTTTTTTGTCTCTTGTATTGTTTTATATCTAGCTTCGTTTTCAAAGCAAATAATAAAGCAATTTTAATTTATTTTAAAAGTATCTACCCATAGACAACATGGTAAAAAAACAAAAATAAACAATAAACAGTTGTTTGATTTAAAATAAATGAGTACTCGTGTATTTTATTAGAAATCGTCATTTTCCTTATCTACTAAGGTCAAAATTGTTTATTTTTTAAATTTTGGATTTTATTTTAGGCTGTTTATGGATACTTTTTAGTATCACTTAAAGTGGTTTCAATTTTTTTCTAGAAAACAAAGCAGAGATATGAAGAAAATACAAGAGACTAAAAAGTTATATTAATACTTGCTCAATTATAAAAATATTATAAAACACGTCAAAAGTTAGTGGTATACTTCTTTTCTCAATAATATAAGTCGTGGTGCACACTGAGACGCTACTGGACCCAATAATAACAATCTGGTTAGAGCTAAATAAGCGCCTTATTACTTTAACAAATGTACCAAATTTAATTCAAATGGGCCTAACAGTATTAAAAATATTTGGGAAAAACTGATTTTTTCTTAAATTTTAACGCCCTGTATCTCAGTAGGAAACAATTCCGGACATATGCTTACTGAAACTTTCTTTCATAAAATAACATAAGGAATCACACCTTGAAGTTTCGTACCGTTATTAGAAAACAGCCTGTATATTTAATTATATTAAAGTTCCATTCCTACTAGTATTATTTTTATAAACATTTCGAGGCGTCGGTGATTTTTCGGGTTTAGGGCTGTCAAAGTGACGTCTCTGGATGATACAAAAAGCACATTATATTACTTTACTTTAAATACATTTGTATTACACATAGATGAAATATTGGAATTTAGGTTATTTGGTTACAAATACATATTTTAAAAAAGATATAATTATCATCATATCATAGCCTAGAAAAATTGTGCCAAGACAAGCATATTTAAGATGGTTTAAACAATAAAATTAAGGCCAAAACATTTTTGGATAAAAAAAAATTATTGCACTTTTGACCTTTTAATAAGTTTTAATACCTTAGGTTTTTATAACAGTCCCATAGAATTTGCCTAGGACTTAAAATGAAAATTGAAACAACATTTAGAAATTAGTAAATTAACACAAAGCAACATTAAAAATACATCCATACAGGATTTTATAATGTCGCTCCCCCTTTTTATTGTTTTAAGGAATTAATTAAAAAAATAAACTTTCAGATATAAATTTGATGGATAAATACCATATTTCAGGTGAAAATATAAGGTGGCTGCGGGGCGCCATCCTAGGAAAAAATAAATGGAAAAGAGTGTGTTATGGTACATTAATTTAAAACTTTTTACTAACTTTATAACCCTAAAATATAAAGTCAATAGCGTTACCTATTGCAAAATCGTGGCACTTAAAAATTTTTAAATACCTAATTTGGATGGCAATATTATAAATTTATGTGAAGAAATTATATTGCCTATGTGTTTTATTATTAGGTATTTATTTTTTCGGTTAAATATGTTTTAATATTTTAATTTCTAAATTGGTATAAACTGTAAACAAAAATAATTGTTAATTTACTTCGGCTAAAGGAGTTAGGTCAATGATCATTTAAAAAAGAATTAAAAACATTTTATAAAATAAAACATTTAAATATTTAAACCTTTCTGTACTCTTTTAATAAAAATATGTTATTGTCATATTATGTTAGCAACTGGTAAAATGGACCAATTTTAAAATTTGTGTTATAAAATAGGTCTTTATATTTTTTACATTTGTTTTGAAACACCCTATATGTTTGGTGTCAAATGTCTAATTTTTGGGGTAAAAATTATTTAAAATCCTAGTTAAACCCCTTAATCTACCTAACTTTTAGTTTTACTAAACACATATGTTAATGTATTTTTAGGTTCTTTGTCAAAAATACTTTTCTTTACCACGTCCTGTAAAAAGGCAAATCGTCGATACACTTTTGTAACTATGGAGACCTGTATTAACAAAATGATAAGTAACATAGACATAGCCAGAATTTTGTTTATGGGGAGGGGGCAGGCACAGGATAATAAACCGGCTGTTCCTTAAAAGTGGTCCCTGTTATAATTTTTTTACTTTTAAAGATAGAAAAATCAAATTTCGTATATTAATGTGCATTGATATATATTTACTTATTTTTTATAACTTCGAGTTTATACGAAAACAAGTGCAACTTTTTAAATTTTAAATGGCACAATCGATATAATATGGTATCTTACTTTGTTTGTATATGACATTCCGAATATAATGACACCTTATGTCATATTTTAATACTTCCGCTCTCAAAAGTTAATGTTTTAAATTTTACTTTAGAGTGCCGTGATTAAGCTTAAACGGTTAATTTTGGGTCAAGGAGTCATGAAAAAATGTAATTAATATTCATTTGTTTTTAAAAACTTCTTTAGGCTGGGTTAAAGTGCGAAAAATCATGTTTATGGTATTAACTTCTTTTTCTTAAATTTTTAATGCGTTTTAAAAAAATTAGAAGCGTATCCAAGCTAAGCTTAAATAATTGCTTGTATAAACACAAGTCTGGAAATACATTGTTTCCAAAATACAGGGTGCAAACTTTTAAAAAACTTCAACGTTTATACTTTTTATCCGATTTTAATTAACGTTTGTAGTGTTATTTATAGCCGTAAGGTGCTTATGTAGCTTTAATCTAATAATTTATTTTAATTAATTAAGTCCAGTGCCGTCTTGAGTAGCACCTAAACAAATAATTTGAACAAAAAAATGTGCGCCACTGGCTTTTGTAAAATTATTATATTTAAAAAAAAAACATCCTTTTGCCTATCGAATCTATATTTCTTGCCTAGTTTTCGAGAAGAAATGTGCTAAATTGCATACTCCTAAACCACACACTAAACATAAGGAACATTAGATTTTATAATATCCTCTTAACATTATGTAAAAACAGGAATAAGTACTAAACCAAACAATATTTACATCTAAACTAACAAATTTTACTAAATAAAGAATTCAAAATTTGCTCGTTACTCGACTCTATGTTTCTTGGGTGGTCTAGGCATATGCATTAAAAAGTATCTTTTTTTAACTAAGCAAGACACGGTAATAATAAATGAACAGGAAGACAAAAAGTCCTTAGTTTTATCAGTCTTCTTTAAATAGGATATAAAATATATACGAAAGTCACGGGCATACATTTTTGTCAAAAATATTCGTATAGATGCCGCTCGAGAGGCTAATGGACTAATAAGTTTTATCGAGTTAGGGCTAATCAGCCGTTTTGTACTACAACTTTATCAAATTTTAATAAAATCCGGTAATGGTTATTTAAGACAATAATAAAAATACGATTTAAAAAAAGGTTTAACACGTTGAAAACAATTATTTTTTGTACATTCGGGCGTAAAATACAATTTTAGCCCCATTTAAGGTCGTAAGATTGCACTTTTACGCCATAGGACAAAAAGTATCAAAAACGCATTTATAAATTTATAAAACAATAATTAAATTAAATAATGTCCTATTTTTTTGGTAAAACAATTTATTTAATTAAACATATGTTAAAAGTTTACTAATTACAATTTAAAAAATAAAACCTGGGAAATTTTCAGGGAATGCTTAAAAAATTTTCAGTTGTACAAAAATACTGTTTGCACCTATGGCGTAAAGCGCTTTTACGCGCATAACTCTTCAGCCGCGGGCGTAAAAGTGCTATTTCACGCCCTTGGTACAAATCTAACTATTTGGACCTATGTTCTGTTTATATAAACTTATTTGCACATAAATACGCCTCATACATATGAGGGTGTTATTTAATAAGTGTCCGATATTTCAGAGAGTGATTTTTCAAGTATTTTTAAGGTAAAAAGTTCCTATGAACGTGTGGTCTAAGATGCTTCGCTTTCAAGATACAGGGTGTCAAAGTTTTATTTTTATTTATGTTTTTTCTGCATAATTTCCTAAATAATGCCGATTTCCGAACGAAAATTGGTACCTGGGGTTTTTTGACATGAGAAATTTGAATTTGTTCTTAATTTAGCTCTTACTTGTAGAGGGCGCTAGCCACATGTATATTCTCACTTTCAAAGGCTCATGACTTTTTGTACAACCCTGTATTTACATTTTGTTAAAAGAAATGGATTCCTTAGTCATTTTTACGTAAAAAAGGTACTCTTATTAGATGACGCTAGGAGCAATCGTTTTCGAAATATTTTGGTTTGGTTTGGTTTGGTTTGAAATCGATGCATGTGTTTTGAAAAAATGAAACAATTTTGTAAATTAACTTTTTTAATCAACATGAAATATTAAAAAAAAATAACAGACGAACACTAAATAAAACAGGATGAAAACCAGATCAAAATCACAATAAATGTTGGAAATGCCCACCCCCTGCCTGTAGGCTCGGTAAACAGGATAAGGTTTTGAAACAAAGGGTTTGAATAAGGCATTGGAGAAACCAACGACAGAAATTTATACGTAAGGGAAAGTCACGAGGTAGCAGTGCCTGAACTCTTGAACATGATAGGGATATAATAAATTATCCACTAAGAATTTTCCATACCAGAAAAATTGAGAAATATTTAACTGTAAACGCTACTTTCCTGGTGCTTGTATCCGGCTGTTCTTCTACCATATTAAGGACTGCATCTTCGATATCTGGGGTTCTTACTGTTCGAACTGCACCTGACAGGTGACTAGCTTTCTCAAATGTTCCTGTTTCTCTTAACCGACCGTGGATTCTTGAAAAGTTTTTGGAGTTGGAACTATGTGATTCGGATAACGCTCCTGATACAAACGTTTAGCTTCATAAGCATTTCCATTAGCAAGTCCGTATGTAAAATGCATGTCAGCATACTCAGCATTGGTAAAATTTACCATTTTAAAAACTCACTAATATTTATTACCTACTACTCAACTGTACGTCAAAGTACGTCAAAATTGTATTATGTCTGAATTTTTACATGACAACACAAACAAAATGCATTGACTAGGCTACTTGATAAAACCGTCATTTTCGGCGGTCTTTACTTAGCATATTTATTACTAAGCGTATGCATCGATTATTTTAAACTAAAATATTTCGAAAACGGTTGCTCCTAGCGTCATCTAATAAGAGTACCTTTTTACGTAAAAATGACTAAGGAATCCATTTCTTTAACAAAAATGTAAATACAGGGTTGTACAAAAGTCATGAGCCTTTGAAAGTGAGAATATACATGTGGCTAGCGCCCTCTACAAGTAAGAGCTAAATTAAGAACAAATTCAAATTTCATGTCAAAAACCCCCAGGTACCAATTTTCGTTCGGAAATCGGCATTATTTAGGAAATTATGCAGAAAAAACATAAATAAAAATAAAACTTTGACACCCTGTATCTTGAAAGCGAAGCATCTTAGACCACACGTTCATAGGAACTTTTTACCTTAAAAATAGGTTCACCTAATCCAGCATAGAAAAAAACAACTATTTTTTATAATGTCTAAAGTATGTCATTTCAGGCATGCTGTCAGATAAAATGACACAAATAGTTTAGGCTAAAACTGACATATACCTTTAAAAGACGATTTTAGGGATTTTATAAAGTAAAAACATATACATTAAATAAATTTACAACTCATTTGTATAACAAAAAATTTAACATTTATAATATGATAAGGTACGTAAATAATCTTCACTGTTAATTTAACAACAAAGTTTACGAAAAATATCTTTGCTCTAGAGGAAACTAAGAGCATTCAGTGTGGGCACACTTTTAACAACCTTGGCGTATAGATTTCGTGTTAAATTTAGCAAACATCAAGAAAAAAGTTTTTGACATCAACGAACACGTTAAAATAGTATGTCATTTTAAACTTATTACATGGATCCCAAAACGACACTTTAGCAAATAGTTTTAAATTTTGAGATTATAAATATACCTATAGGAATCCTATTTATTAATTAACATAGCCAATTTATTGTGTTTCAATAAAAAAAGAGCAACATATTTTACAAAACTATGTATCTTCAGAAAAACGCACAAAGTCTAATTATTAATTCTGATTAGAATTCTTTTGCGGTTGGTATATTGGAAATTAAAGTGGACATGTCGTGCAAGAAAAAAAAATCTGGGATGTGCATCTGTACGGTAATTTTGATACAAACTGCAGTGATCATATTACACGCTTTAACACGTTTAAAAAGTCGCTGCTAAAAAGGGGAAATTAAAAAATTTTGAGGTGGGTCATTTTACCTGAATATGCCATTTTAGGCCAGTTTCCCCTATTTATCGTTGCGAAGTCCTTAAATCTACGTATAAATTTAACAACCACAAAAAAAATGCCTATGTTTAAGGGGCAGCTGCCTACTGCCGGTAACTACACCAATGATACGTAACTATGGTAGTAATAAAGTTATTTAAATAAGACTGGCCAGACAAGAATTTATTGTATCCTTTTAATATCGCGGATATGAATGAACAAAGTCGCAATAACCAAAAAATAATTATTTTAGTACACGAAGCCGCAAAACCTTATTAGAAAACTTTTATAAAAGTCGTCGGAAAAGGAAAACTAAAGTAGTTTATGGAAATAAGTAATTAAACCGATTTAAATAATCCTACCTTCCCTCCTTACATTTTTTACAGAATAATTCGAATAAAACAAACCACTCTATTCTACAAGGTTTAAAACTTTAAATGTCGTAGAAAAGATTTATTGTTTTCCTTTATTCGAATGATCATTGAAAAACATTTTCAAGTGTCTACTCCTCTCAAACCTTGTGCGGAAAGACAATGAAATATGTAGACAATGAAAAATCAACGTTAACACTTGGCTTTAAATTTTTGTCGTTTTACCTTTTTATATTTTTAAAAAAATTACAGAATGTTACAAATTTGCGGTGAATCATTAGGATCTCGGATAAAATAAAGGAAAAGGTCATACTGTAGAGGGTTGGTAAAATTAGGTCAAAGTTGCGAAATTCAAGGTTAAAGAATACTTTATGTTAAAAAATTTAAAAATTAGAGTTGTAAGACAAAATTATCTGGAAAAACACAACATTATCTAAAATAATTGTTATGTTTTCTTTGAGTTCATTTAGAGAATTTTAATAAAATATATGTCATATTATATATGCTATTTTATTTAATTAAGATCAGGCATTTAGACAAATTATTTAAAACCTAATAAACTTTAATTAAATGTCCAGTGACATATTACACTTTACATTTTTTGGATGTGTCGATCTAATAACAAGTAAAAATTTTGATTTTATCCTGGTCTAATTCTATCCTAATGCTAATATCTATTCATTTAAATTATTTTATATTTTTACCCGACTTAATTTGCATGTATGTTTATTTTGTGTGTATGTTACGTAAATACTTCGGCGTTTGTGTATCGTTAAAAAAATATTTTTTTATTTAAAGATTGCACTACCGCGGTGGTCGCATAAAAACCAATAAGAATTGCGAGGGAGAAAGGCACTAATTTTTTTCCTTCTGTCGTACATTGTTCGTGCGGCAAAGCTGCCTCCTTGTGTAGTATATGCTCAGATAAAATAAAAAAAAGAGATTAGGGGCACATTGAGAATCGACACACTTGGGGTAAAATTTACCCTTTTCACCAAACTAAAAAATGTACTAATAGTTTTTTTAGTATAGGTTTACGAATTTTATAGTCATAATAATAATCTAAAAATCAAAAAAAATTAACATTACTACTTTAAACTTATAAGACTTCCTAAAAAGTTTAAAATAATGAAAAAAAAAAAAATAAAAAGGAAGTTGGGTAATAACATAGGTGCTAAACTACTATATGATAATATCTAAATAAACAAAAGCTTTTTATTACCATATGTAATGGTATAAAGAAGTCGGGTCTTTTTTATTTTTTTATTATTTTTAACTTTTATGTAAGTTTTATTATTTGTTTTGTCGGTTTATTTTTTTAAATACTTATATAATTTAATTGGCAAAATAAAAATTTAACTTATCTTTTTTAATTAAACATTTTAAAACATGTCTTCATTAACTTTAAATACCGGATTGAGTTGTCTGTTACTTTTGGATAGTACATTTTTAAATTAAAATGATAAAAATAACTTTCTGTCCTATTACTGTATTTTATGACAAAAACCAAAGGTATCTGTTATACATATTATAATTTAACTTTGTGTCGCTGACAAAAAAATATTGTTTCATTGTTCAATAAATACAAGATACTAGGTGCTAAGGGGTTTTTTCAGCTGTAATTTAAATTCTGTAATAATTTTGACAGAGTTTCTGAAGAAATAGCCTAAAAGGCTGAAGCCATTTTTTTAATTGAATAAAATCCTACAGGAATACTGTCAGTTTGAAAAATGCCTAAATTTAATACATATTGGGGGTTAATTAAAGTAAGATTTTAAATTATTTGATTCTTTTAACTTGCTAGTTAATGTTATAATAATATTTAAAAAACATGCATACTTATCTGAGAATGGAAATGTTTACCAACATTTAGAATAAAATCGTAATTTTTAATAGTGTAACAGTGAATGATTTTCAATTTCAATGTCGCGTAACTGTAAAATGCAGGCGCGGCGTGTTTTAAAATTTTATATGGGTGCCATAATATGCCAATTTTTTTTATGATTTTAGTTGATATATGGGTGCCATGTGAAAAAAAATGTTAAAAGAGCAAAAAAAACCCAAAAAAAAATTAAAATAGATCCACAAACGCGTAACATACACAAAAAAAAAACATACGTGGCGAATTAAGAACCTCCTCTTTTTTGAGGTTGGTTAAAAATAGGTCCTACTCCCATACCTTTTTTACTTTCTTTATTTTTTCTTGTCTGATAGCAGAAATTTTTGAACTCTCTTAAAAGACAAACAAAAAAGCAATTAAATTTTTTTCTCATATGGGTGCATCGGCTTCCATGCACCCACGTACTCGCCGCCACTGGATGTGATATATTGTATTTAGAATAAAAATAAGATTTTATAAAGTTTAAAACAAAATGTATCGCCTATTAAAAATATTAATGTTAATAATGGCAGCTTGAAAAAAAATTTTGGAAATTAAATTTAATACCGCTATTTTCTAGAGGGGCAAAAGTGTAAATAAAAATGTGACATTTATGTTAAAATATCGTTTTAAATAGGTTTGGAAAAAATAAAAGATGTGTCGCAATATTTTGTTTTTTAGTCCAGATAATTGTGGAACGGCTGATTTTTTTAAACGGTTTTACTTATAATTAAAGAGCCAGTGGACGGCAGACAACACATATTTTAAGAAAGTCCAAAATTTTCTCAGCGAATCTGTTGGACCTATCAAATATTAGGGTGAAGTTAGTTAACAATCAGCTGCGATAATGTCATTGGCTTAAAAAGTTTTTTAAAAAATAGTTTTTATGAAAATTCAGATAATTTTAAAATATTTGGAGGACGCCTTCTATGCATTAGAAGACATTTTTTGGCATGCAAGAAACAAAATAATTTTTTATCAGTGTCGTCCCTAAGGGAATACGGTAAATATTTTTAAGAAAAAAATAGTACTTCACTGCATATTTTTAAAATAAAATAGTTATTTTTGTACCAAGGGCGTAAAATAGCACTTCTACGTCGGCGGTACAATCAGCTGTGGGCGCAAAAGGGCTTTACGCCAGAGGTGCAAACAATATTTTTTGTACAACTTAAATTAATATTCAAGCATTCTCTGAAATTTCCCAGCTTTTAATGTTTTAAATTGTAATCAGTATACTTTTAACATATCTTTAATTAAATAAATTGTTGTGTTACCAAATAAAATGAAGCATTATTTAATTTTATTAGTGCTTTATAAATTTATAAATGCGGGCGTTTTTATGCTTTTTGTCATAGGGCGTAAAAGTGCAATTTTAAGCCCTCAAATCGGAGCGTACGTCGTACAAAAATATTTTTTTAATTCCCATATAGTTTGGAACATATTTGCTCTCTTGACTTTTTAATAGGATGTACGGTTTTTGCGTAAAAAAATAAAAATCATTTCTCGGCATGGTCATATCGTATTACTACTAGAGGCAATGCAGCATAAAAGTTCGGAATTCTTTGGGGCAGGACTAATTAAATGCAGGTTATTTTGCTTTCAAAAATTATTTCTGAAATTCCTACCTAATTTTAACTTTATGCAAACCGAAAATTGCATTGCTTTAGCCAAAAATACATTAAAAAAGGTATTTTTAAGACACTCCCTCGGAAAATTTAATAACTTTTTAAATATGAATCAAAACGGACCCAAGTCAGGTAACCGACGGTTTTTGGGGTCGATGATCACAATTATGATGCTTAAATTGACCCCCTGAACACCTGGATTTTAGGAACAGCGACAAGCATTATCTCCGTGGGACTGGTCCAAAATTGATGCTAGGAAGGAGAAAAAACTCGGCGTCCAGGGGTTCTTTGGGTCGCTAAATTTAAATGGCATCGGCGAATACCGCACGGATACCTGATGCGCACTAACCTGGACGCGGATATTATATTCCTAAAATTTTCTGACAAGAGTGCCAAAAACAACCCAAAAATTATTGTGAAGCGTTTTGTGAGGCGCTGAATCCAAATTTCATGACAAAAGCAACCTCCTGAACACCTGGAGCACCGAGCCCTGCACGTCCTCTCCGTGGCTTTTCCTGACAGAATCGAAAAAGCCGGTTGGCCTAGATAAAGCGTAAGGGATTTATTTTGTGTGGTATAAAACGTTTATTCTGAAATATCTCTCTCACTCTCATAAACGGTTGCTCGTATCGATATTTACCAAGTATACCATTTTTAGACAAAAATTATAGGAGAAAAGAAATTTTTTATTAAAGCCATATTATACCGAGGCACCAAAAAGTATAGTAAGTATTTTTTAAATAGCAAAGGACTTCAGGTGGCTCCTCTACATTTTATGGAGAAAATAGGGGTAGCATTCGATTTTCAACCCTAAAAACCCCCAACACAAAAATTTGGTCAGAAAATGTTTATGTTGAAGAAAATATTTAAAAGCAACCAAAATAAAATTAAAACTTTGACGCCCTTCAATTCTATCTTGACAACCGTAATAGACTTACCGTTGTACCGAAACGTCGATTTTTAGTTACCTGTTTTAAACATTTTCGGGTTTTTTTGGTTTTTTGATTTGACTTGGCATGTACCCTAATGAATAAGATCTATTAAGCTTTCCACTTGCTATTGTGGGGCCACATTAATTATCTTTTTTTTTAATGGATACTTTTTCAGATTGTCCGCCATTAAAAATGGTACTCCTTCCCTTTACCCTTCATATTTAAACATTTCTTTAATAGGTACATACAACAGATAAATGTCTGGTGGCGTAGTTATTTGACAAATTAACACTTGTGAGCTTGGTACATTTTTATTAAAAAAAGAAAGCAAACTTTGAGAAAACATGGTTCTAAATAAAATAGCATACAATTCTCGGTAAAAGTTTCATTACTGTCTCGAGAAATGGTTCACCTCGGTGCTACGCGCCTGCGTAAACCATCGTTTCTCTAGACAGTAAAGGTACGCGTCCACTAGCGACGGGCGTGCGGAGGTAACATTTTTTTAACATGTAAATCTCCTGCCGGATGCGACGCGCCTGTAATGGACATACTCTGATTTATTTACAAGACAGGCAACACGCCAGCTGTCTGGCCTGTCCCCCGCCCCATCACTAGTAGACGCGTACCTTAAAAAACATTTTCCCCCTTGGTATGAAATTTACTAATAATAACAAGATATATATTCTTTATGAAATGTAATATTTTTTTAACCTATGAAAGTATGTTTTCTTTTTAACATTTAATGTAAGTTTTTTTAAAAAATGAATGTATCCCTTAATATTAGGCAAAATCTAAAAACAAAGGGAGATTTACCAATACTTTTCTTTGAGTCCTGAATAAGTAATCTAACCTATGGCAAAATGATCTATATCCATACATATTATTTGAATTTACAGGGTGACCTGAATTCGTTGCAACTGCAGGGTATCCTTGATTTATTGCAATTGAAATACCTAATAGTTATGTTATACTTTAAGACCCTAATTTTTAAATTAAATTTCCCATAGTAGGCCATGATATAAACTTTATAATCAAAAAATAAAGTTAGCCCTTGGTTTTGAATTTGTTTACATTTTACGGCAACATCTAAGTTTTAACTATTCTACCCGATCAGCACCTCTATTCACCCCTCGGTTCCTTATATTTGTTCAAATAATCTTAAAACTTAACATTTTAGATCAGTACAAATGTGTTTATTCTCAAAACCCAAAATTTTTAGAAAAATATTCGATTTAAACCAAAATAGTAACAATCCACATATATGAAAGAAATACCTGAAAAAAAAATTATGAAAATTGTGGTACCAGTTTCTACTATTTTGTTTTCAATTGACTGTTTTTTAAAAAATTATAAACAGGAGCGTGGTAACTTTTGTATACTTTATGATTATTTTTTGTTTATTAACAGCATTATATGTTTTATGTGCATTACAGATCATCTACTTTATTATTTAGGTGTTTCTGTATTCGGGGCAATAATAGTAATTTAGGCAACAAGTATATAAAGTAATACTTCTTTTTAACAAATGGAAAATTTAATAGTAAATTACATGAGTAAAAAGTAGACACTTTATGCATGTGTTGCATAGAATATTTTTTCTACCACCGTATAAAAATTTGCAAAACTATTATTTAATTTTTCGTTATTAATTCATTTTAATTTTTGTAGCATGGCTGTTATGTTGTTACAAAAATCATGACCTTTTTTTTAAACCAAGCATGCGCCTAAGAAAACTGAAAATTGGTTGGAAATTTAGTTCTACGAACAAAGCTAATAACACTGTGTTTTTGTTAACCGGATTTAAAAAATGTGAAAAATGCAAAAAAACAGTTTTTTTTGTTATAAATATTCTTTTAGGTGCCGCTTAAGACGCCACTGGACTTAAGTAAAGTAAATAAAAATCACTAATTTTTAAAACATATTTTTATACTTAATTCTTTTATAGGATTATTTTTTTAATAAATACATTCACGTGTTATACTATTTTACGTAGTATGGTTACTAAATACAACTTATTCAAGATGTTTTAAAATAAAATTTAAACAAAAAAATATTTACATGCATTTCATCCCAGTTATACCTTGTTATTATGGTAAAATTATACTTTTTTATCTCCACAATACTTTAGAATATGATATACACTTATATATACATTTTGCAAAAGATACATAATACTAGGTATTATGTATTTTATATTCTACTTTCTTTAAAATCTAAAAATGTTTCAATCTATAGATATTTGCATGATAAGAGGAGATATATTTGCTTTAAAGAACGATCGTCATTATATTTTATTTTGTCTTTCCATAAAATAGTTTTTACAAAACTTTTGACATTTTAGATACAGAAAGAACTATTGGTTTAAAAATATACAATATATAGGGTCTCCTCAAAGTAAGGTCATTTAATTTAACGGAAGAGCCGTAGTTTTAAAATAAAAAGTTCTCATAAACATAAGTTCACAATTTCGGTAACATTAGGTATACGGTAGCAAAAGGTAGTTCAGGGGCATGATACACTGAATAATGAATACGAGGTAGGATCTTGCGCATGACATTGATCACGTGATCACCGCCTCGGACGTAGTAATGTGAGAAAAATTATAAACAAAGTTTAAACCACACGTTCGTATTCGTGTTTTTAACAACTTTACAATTATTATGTAGTAGTATGGGACAATTTGTTTTATGAGTAGTTTACAACTTAGGTTCTGTTTATGCTTATAATAACATTTTAAGGTAGTTAATATCTGGTAATAACTTTTTAAATTACCTGTAATATTCTTTTAATAATTTATTTTTTTTAAATCTTTCTGATTTAAAAAAAATGACAAAATTTACAAACATTGAAGACTTTCTTACGGCCCTTATTTAAATATTGATGGAAAAAACTCACATCGATCGTTACATCATTGCGCAAAGCAAACCAATTTTGAATCGCTTGATCCTACCTTGTATTCGTTGTAGTTCAAATGTTGGCGGAGCTACCAAAATACAGGTGTAACATTTAAAACTACTACATCTATGGTACTTTTAATAAAATAAAATATTACAAAAACAATAGTACTTTATAAAATTTTCTGTGGGTTGTCCTAGAGAGACAAAACAATAAATATATTTGCCATGTGTTCTTTTTAATTGTTAATAATCGCAAAATAGTTATATAAAATAGTATTAAGCAAATAAACCTTTAAAACCCAATTGCTATACAGTTTGTTCAAAAAGTCTGAAAACGCTCAAATAACTCAACGGGTTTTGAACCAAATTAAACGAAATTCAGTACTTTAGAACTCTGAATTTAGTGTTAATATTGCCATTTTCAGTTTCGCAGAAATCAATTCAAAGCTTTTAAAGTTAAATGAAATACTTATTTTTTAATTGGCACTGGCTGAACGACCGCCGGCGGTTTTCATATTTACGTATATGAAAACCGCGGAAAATTGTTATTAATTTGGTATTATTGGCGGTTTTTACTTATTTTATCGATAAAAGCTGCCTCCTGGCGGTTTTGCTTATAAATACTATTGGAACCGCCGAATAATAGTTAAAATTAACTTAACTTTAGTAATTATTTGTTTTATTGTGACACGTTTGACACCTACGCAGATTTTGACGAAGCTAATATAACATAAGTTAAAAAATATGTATGTACATCTCTTAGGAAAAGAAAAGCCAGAAAAACCTTATTTTAGCGGCAAGACAAAAAAACTGATCGTTTCATAGAACTAAAACTAAAGTATTACCAATTAAAGTATGCATGTATTGAGGGTGGAACAAACTTTAAACTTCTCAGAAAAAGAGAAAAAAATTCAAAATAAAGAATTCATAAACACGGCTTATTTCTTAAGCGTATTCAAGTTTAAAAATTAAATTAAAGATCTCCACTATGGTTCAAGTGTTACGAGCGTTGACCCGTAAGCGACAGATCCCTAGTTCGATTCCGGGAAAGATAAATAACTTAGGTTTTCTTTTTATGTTTTATTCTTGATAATTTTTTATACATTTTTTTAATTTTTATTTTTCAAAATTTAATTTTAAGACAAATAATTTTCCACTTTTTAAGAATTTTAGGGTATTTATAACTGATTGCTGACTTTAATGCTGACAATAACGTCTTGATAAGTTATTTCTTTGCCTTTCCTGTCTAAAAATATATTCAAAAGTGTTTTATAGTGTTGTAAATTATTGGGTCCATGTGACGAAATAGTTTTGTAATGTGTCTTTTTAAACATAGGCCCTTTATAAAGTGACAATCCAGTCACGAAACGTTAGGATAAATACAACAGTGGTTTTATTTGCCTGTTCCCATCTACCCTATACTACTCCAATTTGATTTTAAAAAGGGTGCTATTAACTAAACTACAATATTAAACAATAAAATTACAAAAAACTAAACGCTTATGGCACGCAAAATAAATAATTAATAAGGTTAGATTAACTTTAACTATTTTTCGGCGGTTTTTAATAGTTTTTATAAGCAAAACCGCCGGATGGCGGTTTTTTTCTTATAATTGATCAAAGTCGCCAGCGGTCGTTAAGCCACTGCCTTTTTATACAACAGCTCGAATCCAAATTCGAGCTGTTCTTAAGTATACAATGGTGTGGAACTTTAATTATGCTTTTTAAGCATTAATAGCAGAAAAGATGAAACGTAAAAAAAATGTGTTATCTGCGAAGGTATACCTTGCAACTTTCAAACTGGTGCCTCGTCAGTCTTGACATAAGAAATAGCTGCTTCGTATCAAAAGGCTCCGTTTAAATAGAAATGAGCATTTAGTGTAGGATTTTTTGATGATATTGTATGTCTTTTAAACTTTGTTAATAATGAGTATTAGGAGAGTCGAATTACATGAGGCATTTAGGAGGAAGGAGAAGGGTCTGTGCAAATAACACGTAATTTTTGTTTTGTTAGACACAGGAAAAAGGAAATTTGGGAAAGCCCTTCAGGAAAACTATGTCATCCGCCTATCCAACTAAAGTCTATTTTAATTAGTTAGAAATTGTGCAAAAAATCTCACGTGAGATTTGTAGATGGCAGGGGGGATGAATTAAATCTCACCAGATATGGTTTCGTCACGTGGGTTAACTTTGCCGTCATCAATGTCTTCAGCAAGGTCATCAGGCATTTTGTTTTACTTCTTACGTAATTTATACACGCCCCTTATTGTTTATTTTATCTAGGAATTTAATTGATGTCAGAACTGTCACGCCACGAATTTAAAATTTGCAATGTGTAAATGGTAATACCTATTATTTTACTATTACATTTACTATTAAACATTAATTTGTTCCTTAAAGAGAAAAATTGGACTTTAATAGCATTGTATGAAAAAAAAACGGGAAAAAATCAATAATAAAATAAAAACAAAATATCTCATTTAAATTTAAAAATTTTAAATTGATTTTTGCAAAACTAAAAATTTGGCAATATAGCCAATATCAACACTGGTTTCAAATTTTCTGAAATATATGGGCGATTCCAGACTTTTTAGACACATTCTTTGTAAAACCAAGAGAATAAAAAGCTTTTACTTTCTTTTAGGATTATTGGCAAAAATTTTACTATTGTTACCTAATACAATAAAAAATATCATAAATGATTAATAATATAATGCATAATTAAACCTTTTTAAAAAGATCTAAAACCAAATAATTAATTAAAAATAATTCAATTTTAAAGCAATAAAGTTAATGGCAAAGCCTTGTCAGTTAAAGTTACTGCAGAAATCAGAACAATACCGAAAGTTTAAAATTCTAAAATACTGCAATACCTGAATAAAATATAGGGTCTGATAGATCTGAAGTTTCTCTGATTTAATATTTGACAGTTAATTTTGTGAGCATAGCCCATAATTTTTTTAACAAAAATTAGGATTATATATTTTTCTTCAAAAGGTAATTTTTATTTTAAGCTACACAGGGTGTTCAGTAACTCAACAGACAAATTTTAGGAGGCAATTCTACAATAAAAAATAAGACAAAAAACTTTATACCGGGTGATGCATCGCCGGGCTGGACATAGAAAATCCCATCTAATTTTTAATGGGGTCAATTATTGATTCCCCTAATTATTTAAGAGAAAAATTCTATTTAAAGTTTATTGAAGAGCATGCAAATCTATGTCCATGGTAGAAACTTTAGATTTTTCGGTTAACCCGTTTGCTAGTTAGATGCTAATATATTTTTAAAAATTGTTACATTATTATCGCCTCATATTTATGAACAACAATAAAAATACCAGTTAGCGTGACATAACGTTGTCATTTTGAAATTTAGTGCTTTATTATTAAGTTATACTACTGAAGAAAAAGTATTAATGACTAAATGGTACTATCAAGGAAATAGTTACCAAAAGGTGTCAGACATGTTCGCTGCTCAGTATTCGAATAGACCGATACCCGGAAAATCAACAGTCGATAGGACTATTAAAAAATTTGAGACCAAAGCACAGTGATAAGTAACTGCAGATGTAAAGCTAGGGAGTATCAAAGAGAAGAAAATGTAAGAGATGATAAAGACTTGGAAATTTTATTACACGTGGAAGAAAAAGAAGGGAAGGTGAGTACAAGGAAACTTCAGGATATCATGGGAAAAGATCAATCAACAGTGCTTCGGATTTTAAAAAGGCATAAATACATTTCATACAAATACGAAAGACATCAAGAGCTAAGGGATGGGGATGAAATACGATGGCAGGAATTTGTTTTGACATGATGGAAAGGGCAAACATGGACAGGGAATTTTTAAGAAATATTTGTTTTACTGATGAGTGCACATTTACGTTAAACAATAAACCCAATCATCAAAATTACCGATACTGGAGCAAAAAAAAAACCAACACAGATGTGTCAAAACGCAATATCCGCAGAAAGTAAATGTTTGGGCGGGGATTTTCGGAGAACATATTATTGGACCATTTTTTCCTAATCAAAATTTGAATGCAGAATTTTATTTGGAACTACTCGAAGAACTAATTTTACCCGCTTTAAATGATGTATCCAGGGGCCCTATTCCACTGTTCATAAGCGCCTTTTGTTTGCGTTTTATTAGTTTTTTCTTTATTTCCTCTAGGCTCTTATGAAAACAAAAAGGTCTTCGTTCGTGCATAGCCACCTTCACAAATTGGCGGACAACACCGCATTAAAATTTAAAATAGGACAGATTTGTCAAAGTCAAGCGTACTTTTCATCTTATGGAAACTCATAAATAGTAAAGTTAGATACCCAAATTTGATTTTATTACTAAAGTTAAAACTCATTTTGAAGAATCCACTGATTTTTGCGATGTAAACTAGGCTATCAGTTAGTACGTAGCTAACCCACAATACACCAAAGGTAGCATTTTCAGGTTAGAAAATGTTATTATTCCCATTTTATGAAAAATATTAAATTCGTTAAAAATGATGTTTTCCACTGTAAACAACGTGTTAAAATTGCTTTGATTTATTACCTAGTAGTAGTTTTCCTTGTATAAATATGAGGCATCAAGGTAGAAAAAAGGTGAGTTTATATATCCTATATTTATACACTGTGTGCAAAAGTCCTGGAACCCCTTAATAATTCGCAAATTCGCTCATTTATCGAAAAAGTCTTTTAAATCAAGTTTATAGATATATTTTAGATCTATTTTATAAAAATATGTTTACATGTACAGGGGCATCACAACGAAGATATAGACACAAGTTACCTTTTTTAAATGGAATGGTGTATATTTTATTGGATTTTTAAATTCTCCACTAAATTTTAACATGACTTTGTGTAACATATGTTATACCTAAACTCACTAGTTTAAAAAATACAAGGGTTTAAAAAAATATAATGTAAATATTTATTAACTTTTAAAATATGAAAACACTTATTAATAAAAACAGAATTGACACAAAAATAAGTTGTAAACACTTATCCTATTTAATTAAATGTTGGAAGTGACCTTAAACGGCTTGACAATGTGCTACTTTGTAATAAAAAGCATTTGTAACATTTGTAGCATATTCGGAGTAATGTTTTCACATTCTCTTCTTATTCTTCCTTTTAGTTCATCGATATTGTCTGGTCTTGTCAAATAAACCCTATTTTTTAAATGTCCCCAAAGAAAGTAGTCTAGAGGCGTAAGGTCGGGGCTTCTTGCTGGCCACTCAATTTCGCCCCTTCTGCCGATCCATCGGCTGGGAAAAGTTGTATCTAAAAATCGTCTAACATATAATCCAAAATGAGGGGGCGCCGTCCTGTTGAAACCACATGATTTCAAAGTTATGAAGTGAGTAATGTTTGATTTTGTAGAAGTTCAAGATATATTGTTTTTTATAATAACTTTTATATTATTTAAGATATTTTAAATAATTAAAACGGCTTTTATACATTAGAAGACATTTTTGGCAAAGAAGAAAAACATTACCTTTATCGTCCATAAGGGTTTTTTAAGGTAAATATTTAAAAATAAAATTGGGCGGTTACATCGTTAAATTTGTTATAATAAGTATGCGGCATTAAGTTTTTTTTATCGATATCTTTTTATACTAAAGTACCGTGGGTGTCTTAAGCGAGGTAAGATGGAGTTTGTTGACACGGGATTTAAATACTTGCAGATTTGGGAGGGAAGGAAAAACCTCCACGGGCAGCAGGTTCCACATTCTAGAAACTCTAGGGATAAAAGAACGAACAAAGTGGGAAGTTCGGGGCCTATCCAATTGGATCGTATAGGGATGCATACGCGCGGCACCACGAGTTTCTCTAGTTGAAACCGTGAGTGGAGGAACTATACTGGACAATTCTTTAGAGCAGAAGCCATGGAAGTACCTATAAAAAAGCGATAAATCCACCATAGCCTGACGATAAACAAGAGAGGGAAGCCTTTCTGTAAGTGAAGGATCATTATGAGACGAATAGCTATTCTTTGAATGGAATCAAAAATGCTTAGGGTTGTGGGGGACGCCATGCCCCAGATATAAGAACAATATTCCAAGGGAGGGTCGGATTTGGGACACATACAAAGTGTATAAATTAGAAGGGGAAAAATATTTTTGGCTCGAAAGAGAATTCCAAGCTTTTGAAGCTGCCGTGACTATAGATACAATGTGTTTATGCCAGTTAAGGTTACTATAAAATGTGAGCTCACAAGATTGAAGGTGTCTTTGCTCTGTAAAACTTGGCCGCTCATAAGTAGAGGATGAGTATTTGGTGACTCTTTTCGCGACAAGGAACATGATTGTGTTTTGGATGCATTAAAATGGACGGGATTTTTGGCGCCCCAATACAATATTAAATTAAGATCCTGTGAAAGAGATATCTGCATCGCTCTGCGTTGTTTTCCAAATCAGGCTTAGTGATGGGCTTAGGAACCTGAAAACTGGAGTGAAGGGTACTATCCTCGGCGAAACTATGAATTAAATTAGTTGTGGACGAGAGAAGGTCGTTGATGTGAAAAAGAAACAATGTTGGTGCCAGAACTGAGCCCTGAGGCACTCCAGCATTTACTTGGTAAAAGGTTGAAGATTGGCCGTCCACAATAACTGATATACATCGATCAGATAGATAACTAGAGAGTCAAGTACAGATTTTAGTTAAAAGACCATAGGAGGGAAGTTTATTAAGAAGTGCGGCATGCCAGACCTGGTCAAAAGCTTTGGATATATCAAGAGCAACGATCTGGGACTCACCTAGAAACTCAAGAGACTTATTCCAGCAGTGTGATACGAAGGAAAGAAGGTCTGCTGTAGATCTTTGTAGCGAAATCCATACTGCCGGTCATGCAAAATTTTGTGTTTTTCTAAATACTTAAGAATTTGTGAATTAATAAATTTTTCCATTACTTTACAAAGCACTGAGAGAATTGAAATTGGTCTATAGTTAAATGGAAGAGATTTAGATCCTTTCTTGGGAATAGGTTGAACACGTGCAGCTTTCCAGCTCTCCGGAAAGATACCTGTGTCGTAAGAACTTTGAATGAGCCGAGTTAAGATTGGTGCAAGTTCTGGAGCATATTTTTTAAAACAACTGCTGGTATGCCATCCAGCCCAGACGATTTCTTGGTATTAAGAGAAGAAAGGATACGCTAAATGTATTTTACCTTAAAAATAATATCCGACATTTTATGAAGAACTGGGGTAATAGCTGGAATTGGATTGTCGAAGGAGTCTTCGGCTTTAAAAATTGTTTGATTGCAGTAGTAATTTTGAGTGTAGTCTTAGACTAGGATCCTGTAGAAACTTCTTGTGAGCTTTTAAAATTCTGGCTTTATCCCAAGATTTGGAAACCCAGGGTTCACGAGAAGAAAAGCAGATAGAATCCCAGGGGTAAGTGGCGAAGAAGTCCCTCAGGCCATCCCAGTCGGCTAAGTTGTAGTGCCATACGGTGCGTGGTGGCATGGATTTATTTACCTCGGAATGTGCAGGGTAAGATATAGTAACTAAGCCATGATCTGAGCGACCTAGGGGAGCTGTGACAGATGCTTCATAGAGTTAGGGGTTGGTGATAAGAAAGAGATCTAGTGGATTTGAACTATGATTTGGGACTCTGGGAAAGTAGGTGGGTTCCATAAAAGGTTGATAAGAAAGTTACTGACTGCGAAGATTTCGGCTGCTCTGCTTTGGGGGTCAGTTTTTGAAAAGCCCAGCCAATCCTTATTATGAACATTGAAGTCGCCAAGCACGATTACTTCAGCCGATGAAAACTGAGAAATTATGCTATTGATCTTTGTTGAAAGAAGGTCAAAGAATTCGAAATAGGAATTATTAGATGGGGACCGGTACAAACACCAGATAAATTGAGTTGAAGATCTAAGGGAAAGTTTGAGCCAAAGGATATCGGGCCTACCGGATTCAAAATTGGAAACTCGAGCACAAGCCAGATCGTTGCGGATGTAAGCATATACGCCACCATGTTGGCGAAAAGACGAAATAAGTTCGTAGCCTGGAAACAGAAGATTTAGAACTTATTTGAGTTTCCGTCAGAAATAGTATGTGGGGCTTAGATGACTGAAGGTAATGGTAAACGGAGTTTATATTGGTGTTAAGCCCACATATATTTGCAAAAGAAATTAAACTTCTCGATGAAGGCCTCCCGGATGCATCCCTCGACCGGAGATCCGAATGCAGGGGTATTTTACCTCCGGAACATTTTACTTTCGGGTGTGCCGCCATCATTTGTACATAATTTGGGGGTAAAAAAAAAAGAAGAGAAAAAGAAGGAAGAAGAAAACTGACTCACACACCCAGAACCCGAAACGTTAAGACTTCACGGGTCCTTTAAAGGGCGAGTGGGGTGGTACCTCCTCAGGCGAGGACAGCTCCTCTACCACCTACCAAAAGGTATGTTATGAAAGTAATAATATGTTTCTATTTTAGTTTTGTAACAAAAATATTTAAGAAAAATGGTTAAAAGCCTTCTATTAAATAGGTTAAAAGAAGTTAAGCTTATATTTTTCTAAAAGTAAGTAAGAATTTTAAGTAATTTTAGAATAAGCATGACTATTTATAAATTAAGAGAGAATTTCATTAATTTAAAAATAAAATTTTAATAAAGCCTAATAATGTGGTTGTATATATAAGGATCGGTAGAATCAAAAAATCATAAATATACATGTAAAGTGTTTCATTTCAAATTCAGTTTTTTTCCAACCAGGGAGTTGCGGGAACTTGTCAACTATGTCTCACCAATTTTTGTTAATATCAATAAAGAAATTTAAAAAAGGAACGCCAAAAGATAAAATTATGGTCACCTGGTTTAATTTAACAGTTTAAAAGTAGTAACTAAAAATTTAAACTTAGAAAATAGATACAGGGTGCCCAATCTCTCGGAAAACACATAAATATAAAGTGACAAGATTTTATAAAATATTTTCCTAAAGATCAATTAGTGGACTGTATTATATTTTTAGATGTTTATTAAATTTAAAAATAACTTTAACTTAGATAAATCAGAAAAATTAAAATTATAGTCTATTTTTTCTTTACTTTAACTTGCGGCGCTGTCGTGAGTCTGTCTTTTTTTTTTAAGCCTTCTTATCAATACCATGACGACGCGTGGTAGGTGTTTCCAGGGAAACAAATAAAACAGTATTGCCACTGCGAACACTTTACTGCACACTTAAATTTAAACGTTTTTATTAATGTTTAATCTTGTCCATACTCCCCGGGTGAACGAAACTCGTTCGCAACTTAAGTCTATCGTTTTTACAGTTTTTAGGTATCTGGACTTGGCAACGGGCAAATCTTCTGAATAGAACGTTTAAATTGTCCGTTTTTAGTCTTTACAGTCACTACACGAACCACATTATCTAGTCCGGGATGCAGAGTAATAACTTTTCCCAATAACCATTTACATGGTGGTAGATTATCATCTTTCAACAGCACCACTGTGCCTAATTCAACATTTGAATGGTTTTGTTTCCATTTGTTTCGTTGCTGTAAGTGGTTAAGGTAACACTTTGACCACCGTTTCCAAAAATCTTGGTTTATCTTCTGAACTAGTTGGTATCGAGATAAACTGTTCAACTTAACATCATCTACTCTTGGATCTGGAGCAGTAATTAATGGTTTGCCGATTAAAAAGTGAGAAGGAGTAATGGGTTCTAAATCGTTTGGATCAGAGGAAAAGGGATACAAGGGACGTGAATTAAGCGTAGCCTCTATTTGAACGAGAAGAGTTGCATACTCTTCATAGGTCAACACAACATTATTTAACACACGCTTTAAATGATACTTAACACCCTTAATGTTTGATTCCCATAACCCACCGAACGTTGGAGAATGAGGAGGAATGAAATGCCACTCTGTACGATAGTCAGCTAACTTTTCTGCTATTTCATGGTTTGAATTAGACAAAAATTCATAAAGACTAGACAACTCCCTCTTTGCTCCAATAAAATTACTCCCATTATCAGAATAAATATGAGCCGGTCTTCCCCGCCTTGCAGCTAATCGTCGGTAACAGCCAATAAAAGATTCTGTAGTTAAATTTGTAACAAGCTCGAGATTCAGTCTTACAATTAAAAATAAAAACGACTGCAATATGCCTGAACTCGTACCAACTTATTAAAAGATGAAATTCGTTTAAACAAAATATAACTGTGCAATTCAATGCTAGTTAAAACATTCGAAATCTGTATCAATTCAGGAATATTATCTTTAGTAGAAAATGACATTTCTTCAGGCCATTCTTCATAGTTTGTCAGAAACAGTGGACCATTCCACCATATATTTGATGTCAATAATTCATTTGCAGTGACTCCCCTAGTTGCAAAATCTGCAGGATTGAATTTAGTATTAATATATCTCCACTCTTTCACTTCAGTTAGCGTAATAATCTCAGATACGCGATTTCGAACAAAAATTTGTAATCGATTGGGAGAAGTGTTCAACCAATACAGAACGATCTGGGAGTCACACCAAAAATACTTTTTAAACTCTAATTCTAAAGAATCACAAACAACTTTAGCTAACCTAGCTAGCAATAAAGCACCACACAATTCCAGACGAGGAACAGTTAAACTCTTCAATGGAGCTACTTTTGTTTTTGCACACACCAATGAACTTTTAGGATTACCTTCAGCGTCAAAAGTACACAAATAAATTGCAGCACAATAAGCACGTTGAGATGCGTCACAAAATCCATGTAATTCAAATTCTTTGGAACCTTTGTGCAAAATATATCTAGGAATTGCTAATTGGTTAAGAAGCACCACACTACTTCGAAATTGATTCCAAACCTTTTCTAAATCTGGTGGAATTTGATCATCCCAGTCCAGTTTTTGAATCCATAATTCTTGAAGTAAAATTTTTATCAGAACGATACAAGGACTTAGTAATCCCAAAGGATCGAAAATCCTAGCAATACTGGACAAAACATTTCTTTTAGTTGCAGCAACCGCCACATTTAACTCACTTATATGATATGATAGATTGTCTGAAACACTTGACCACTGAATTCCCAGGGTCTTAATCTGTGGATCTTCAGAGAAATTTAAAATGCTTAAAGGCTCGGAAGTATCTTTTAGGCTTTCTAACAGGTTTTGCGAGTTTGACGACCACTTTCTTAGAGGGAAACAACCAGACATTAAAATGGAAGAAATTTCACCACAAACCCTGATAGCCTCATTTTCACTATCAAATCCTGTAATCAAATCGTCAACATAAAAATCATTAAGAATTATTTCCGAAGCTTGAGAAAACTTATTTTTATTTTCATATGCAAGTTGCTTAATACATCTTATGGCTAAATATGGTGAACTCGCCATGCCGTAAGTCAAAGTATTAAGTCTGAAATTAGATAACTGTTTATCTGGATCATCTCTCCATACAATGTGCTGTAAACATCTGTCTTGAGGATCAACCATAACTTGACGATACATTTTACTTACATCAGAAGTTACTGCTACTGGATGTTTACGAAAACGAATCAAGATTTTAAAAATGTCATTTTGTATGGGAGGCCCTTTAAACTGAATTTTATTTACAGAATTTCCCGTAGAAGTGACCATTGACCCATCGAACACAACTCTAAGTTTGGTACTTAAACTGTCCTCCCTTATAACTCCATGATGAGGAAGAAAACAACAGATTTCAGAATTCTCACATTTACTATCCTGAAGACTCATATGACCCAACTTGCTATATTCATCCATAAAACCTTTATACTGATCTTTAAACTTTCGGATTCTTTTCTAATTTACGCTCTAAATTAGAAAACCTCTTAACTGCCAATGTTTTAGTATCACCCACTTCATTTAACGAAGCCTTAAGCGGAATTCGTACAACAAATCTTCCATCATTCATTCTATAATGCGTTTGTAAAAATGACTTTCACAAAATGTGTCATCATCTGTCATGTTTACACATTGATCAGGCTCCTCGATAGTCCAGAACTTCATCAAGTCCTGGTGAATTATTTCATTTGTAACAAAAAAAGCGTGAGCTTTATTACCATTTATAACATCATTAATCGCCCCTGAAACAACATAACCAAACACTGTATTTTGCAACACAGGCAAATTCTTTCCCAAAAATATTCTTTCATGTCTAAGCAAACTCCAAAAATATTTAGCACCTATTAACAAATCGACTTCGTTCGATTCAAAAAACTAGAATCAGCTAGTTCAATACCTTCTGGAATGTTCCAGTTAGATATATCAATATCAAAAATAGGCAAATTTTCAGAAATATTTGGCAAAACCAAACAAGACAATGAAAGACTAAAATCACTATTCTTTGATTTTATTGAAACATTACACTTAGAATGGATATAAGAACTACTACCATTTATACCAATGAGTGAAACATTCGCTTTTGTTACATTTAAATTTAGCTTTTTACAAAGTTTATCTGTAATAAAACAAGATTGACTACCACTGTCCAAAATTACCCTTGCTTTATGAAAGTGACCTTTGTCATTACTTACCAAAACTTCAGCTGTGGATAACAAAACACAACTATTTTTATTTCTTTGATTGGATAAAACAACATTTAATTCAGAACTATTTACATTATTCTGTTCAGGCACTACCACAGCAGACAAACTACTTTTCATTCAAAGAACATTCTTTAGACTGTTCAGGACTATTTTTTATTTTTATCTTTATCATTTTTAGTAAAAATGTACAAACTATGCCTTAATTTTTACATCTTTACATAAATAAAACTAAGCACTGTTTATTTTCGATTATTGACTAATAACCGAGAGTTGTCAAACCTTTTACAAATTAAATCCCATGCCTCGGCATAATTTTTAGAAGAAAACTCTAAACTTTGAATTACTTTAATAGCATGCTCTCCGAGAGATGCCCTCAAATAATGAAATTTTTGAATTTCTTTTAAAGAGGTATTTTGATGAATCAAAGATTCAAAAGTTTCCTTATATTCTAACCATTTGTCATAATCACAATTAAAAGTAGGTAATTTAATAGCAGGCAAATTTATATTTAAGGCGTTACTCATTAAATTTGGATGCAAAACACTATTATTTATACTTGAACTTGACTCAGCATCAGATTGGTCTTTTTGTTCAAATTTATTCAAAATTAATTTTGCGTCTGCTAAATAAGTAGTATGTTTTGAGGTAAATTCATCCCTATCTTTATAATGATCATCTAATTCCGTTAAAGGACAATTTAATTCAATAGATGACTGAACCTCTTCATACTCATTAAAAACTAAAGACAACCTTTCTAATCTAATGCTGATCTCTTTTAGTGTTTTTTCACCAATTGGCATATTTTTATCAAAATTATCTTTTATCGGATTTAAAAATTTACAAAACTTGTAAGTTTTTGTTTAATATTACCCTTTTTCGTATCAATACCTTTAAATTAACATCTGCTACTTCAACGTTATCAGGCATGGTGTTAAGCTTTAAATAAACAAATATCAATTATTTCCAAGTACTTTATTTTCAAATATAAAATTAAATAAAATAACGTTAGGTCATGCAAAAACTCTTTAGCGTTTATCAAATACTTCCGTTATACGTTATACCTCTAATTCTCCAACGCTCTTGGCCGGTAACTATGGTAACTACTCAGCGCTTGGCGATATTTGGAAAATAACTGAATTAGAATTTAAATAATCAGTACTTTTTACCTTAGTCCCAAAAATTATTTGAAAATACACAATTTTACCAATTTTTTCCACTTTTTATTACCATAAACAACTAATCCTTTACTTTAAATGCAAGACATTATTTCTTGCTTTCACCAACCGTAAAAGTAGTACCTTTGACAACAAACCATAAACAATGGTAAAACTTTTAAAAACTTGCGAGGCAATTTCTCGCACAAACAAAGGCACACTTAATAACTAAAAAGGATGGGATTCAAAGGAAAAAAATGGAGCGGACTCACTTTTTGCCCTATGTGCTCCAAACGGAACCAATCATCGCCATTAATTTGCAAAGATATGAGCCCTTAAAAGACGCAACTGAAAATAAGTTTTTCTTGAATAACTTTTATGTCACTTGGTATTATAAAATATTTTTTTAATGTAATAAATACCAGTTAGGACTCCTTAAAATGATATCATTGTTAAACGTGATTCTTAGTTCGGCAGGGGCGGCTAACCCTTACACAATAGCACTAATTATTTTGACACACTGTATAATAAAAAAAATATAATTTTTTAAAAACTTAAGCCCATAGCTAAAAAAGATACCATGGTTCTGATATCGATAAACTGAAACGATTTCGAAAAACAACATTTCGTTTAAATAGGTGGTATTTAATAACTTTGTTTGTCGGTTCGACATAGGCTCTCTCTTATTTTATGCATTCCCCAGCTTTTATTAATAAAGATTAAAGGGTCCTTCTACAATTGTGCAACAATATTTTTTTAGTTTAAACATAATAATATTTGACTTTTCTCCACAATAAAAAGAGTTTATCAGACATTTTCAAATAATTATACCTTTTATATACAATGAAGAACTATTCTGTTCTTGCATAATATAATAAAAAGTAAGATTATTTTAAAAGAAATAAATGAATGAAATATTATACATGTTATTTTTTATTAAATATTTTTATCAAATTTTTATTGTGTGATTAAATTCTGCATCATAATTATATACACAAAATAGGTCAATTATTGCTGTTTTTTGAGGTATCAGCAGTATGCTGATTTGCCCAGAAAATAAAATTTTTAATTAAAAAAATATTGTAACTTCATAGTAAAAAGCGTGGGGTGCTTAATATATTAAATGTTATAATTATTATATTTGCCAATATCTATGATGGAAAAGTTATGAAAAAAAATGATGAAGTACTTACGCTTTTTTACTATGAAGTTACAATATTTTTAAATGAAAATTATTTTCTAATTTTAGTTCGGTTGCATATAAAAAGCGTGTTTTTTTAGTTTTTTTAAACTATTAATTATTTTTCATTTTTGGTTCTGTTATATCAATTAATTTTTTAAAAAATAAATGCTCCAGTTTATTCAGTAAAAATTTTTTTCGCCATTTTTGTCAAGAGTAGCAAAGTTTTTCAGATGGACTTTCTGAAAATAACCTAATATAAAATTTGAGTAAAATCGATTCAGATCGAACTCTTGAAATGGCCGGTGGTTGGTACCACTGGGACGTACAGGTGACAGATGACACTTGGTGGTATCAAGCAGTGGTTATAATAATAATATAATGGAATTTTTTTTTCCTGGCGATCCAAAGCAGGATAACGGGATACTGTTTGCAGATTGCTGCATTGTCATGGGTCCTTAATACGTGTGCAAAGTTTCAAAGAAATCGAATAGCTGGAAGTTGGTTAAAATTAGGCTCAAAGATTCCGTTACATAGATAGCCAGATGGATAGATAGTTACATATAAAAAATATATAATTATACATTTAGTAATAATTTATGAACCCTATATGAGCCGATTTCGCTCAGGACTACCAGTTGATTTCAAATAATATTTAAACTGCGCTCGCTGCTCTCTATCTCAGAAACGACTTAACGTATAAAAATATTAAAACAAAAGTTGTAGAAAACCTAATTTTCAACAATATTGTTGATAATAAATACAATTAGCATTAAACCCATTGGAAACGAGATTTTGCAAAAAACGTGCAAAAAATCGTTTTTTTACATTTGAAGTTGCGGACATGTGAATTTTAAGGAATGGTTTTATGATGCCCGAAAATACAAAGGTTGCTTACAAAAAGTTTACAGCTGGGTATCTCCAGCATTCCTAGGTGGGAGCCACTTATATGAGCTGGGTTATAGGTATAAAGTCAGACAGACACTATAAGCCACATTTTAAAAATATTTTGGTATGTATCTTAAAAAGCGTGACCATATAAAGATATGTTTTTTTTTTTAAATGACTTACACCTGTATTTATACTTTTGTCAAATTCCTTTCAGATTCTTACACTTTTTTTGTTATGGGTATTATTAAGGGTTAAATTATCCAGGTTTTAGGAAATATTGTAGTTCTAACTTTTTGGAAAAAAAAAAAGAAAATTCAGGACATTTTGAAAATCATGTTTTCTAATTTCAAATGTTATTACAAAGTTGTCTGGAGCCAGGTAATTACCCAATGGGGGTACTATTGTGTATATTTTATTAATAAAATGGATTTAAGAGTGCTACAGGGTGTCGAGGGAAAAAGTGGTAAACTAAGAAAAATTGAAACCTCCAAAACATTCTTATTTTAAATGGAACACTCTGTATTTTCTTTGAACATGAGGCATTTTAATACCTATAAATTACCTTTATGGTTGCCCTATAGCTAAGTCAAGTAGGTATTAACTTTTTAATTATTGCGTTGGGCTTTTTATTATTTACACATTTCTTTAAGGTTGCTCTGTACCTAAGTCAACTAGTTTCTGCAATATATTTAATTTCTTTTCTTTTTTTATTTTTAGTTTTAAAAGTTAAATTATGGTATCCGTAGAAATTTTTCTAAACTGATATATGGCTTATTTTATATCATCAATAAAGCACGAAACGCTAGTTCGCACATAATTACTATACAAAATGTAATGCTCCAATTAAACACAACCCAGCAAAAATGCTTTAAAAAAATTCAGATTACTTTTTCAAAAAAATAATTTTATAAAACTTAAGAGCAATTCTAAATAATATGACTAGTTTGCTTTGGATAATTTTCACCAGCTACCATAATAACACTCAAAACTAATATTTTCCTTAGCCTTAGAACACAAAATACTAGGTCTGGTTAAATACATACAGTTAGCCTTACACTGGCTCTTATACTATAATTAGTATAACAGCATACTGTTGATTTCTCAAAAACCAGCAATAATTGACGCATAGTATGTTACACATTTTTAATGTAGAATTTAATACAGAGTTAAAATTTATTAAAAATATACATTTCATTAAAAATAAAAACATGATAATGTTTGACTGTATTTATATAAACATTCATTATTTTAAGATTATTTTTGTATCTTATACAGGGGTGAAGTTATTTCGTGTATAAATAGAGTTGGGACACCCTATATAAGTTAAATTAATTAAGGACATGACTAAATTAAAAAATACCAAATAATTTTTTACCACACAACTTCAAGCAATATTTAAAGAAATTGAATATTTTAAACTTTTTGACAATAGTAGGTTACACTAGTAACTTTGCCGGTTTCGCTTATTTAAGTTATATTATATCTCTCAGGCTTTACGAAATTCCGAAAAGTTTGCCGCATGAATAACATAAATAATGTCCAATAGAAACTTGCAAAAACTTAAACAATATGGTTTATATATTGGGTTATAGTGTAGCAATTACGTGGTTTTTAGCCTCATAATTTGCAAACATACGATAATTTGGAATATCATTTAAGCAATTACTTATTATGGTATTTATTAAGGTAAAATATTGTAAAATTTAAACAACTTACTCCTTGTTAATAAATTAAAGACTAGAGAATATTTTTAATAACTATCGTGGCCAGTGGACCTTCCTAGTAAGCCAGAGACGAACCAGGTTCAATCCCCTGGGCCGTATAGGATTATTTTTGGTGTCTACAAAACTATTATCTATATACCGGGTGTCAACGAATTTATTATATGAGCCATAATTCCTAGATATTAGAATAGTGACAGCGAAAATATTCTTAAAGAAATATACTTTTTATTATATTCTATTTTTATTATTCAGCAGTAGGTCTGTATAAACAAAATGAGAAGACTTTTGGGTAAATCTATTATTTTCTAAAGCGTCAATTTATGCTTCCCAAAAGTACATGCAAAACACCCAAAAAATAAAGAAAAACCTATTTGGTTTTTTGTACATTCTTACTATTTTACTGGGGCGTTTTACATTGTAGTAAGATATCATAGCAGCTACCTCCTGAGTTTCTACTGGCAAAATCCTCCTACCTGCTCCCTACCTTGATAAAAACCAACATGATGGAATTTCAGCGACTATTTTACTAGAGTGTTTTACAGTGGCAAAATATTATAGCAATCTCCTGTTTTCTACTGGAAAAAAACTCATACCTCACTTCTACCTAGATAAAACCAACATGATGGTATTTCAGCGACTATTTTACTGGAGTGTTTTTACACTGGCAAAATATCATACCAACCTCCTGTTTTCTACTGGCAAAATTTCTACCTGCTCCTACCTTGATAAAACCAACATGATGGAATTTCAGCGACTATTTTACTAGAGTGTTTTACACTGGCAAAATATCATAGCAACCTCCTGTTTTCTATTGGAAAAAACTCATACCTGCACCTACCTAGATAAAACCAACATGATGGAATTTCAGCGAATATTGTGTGACGCTTTAGCTTTAAATCAAGAATTGTGTGCAAAAAGAAGGGGGAATATAGTGAAAATAAGGTTAGTTCAAATATCAACTTTGATGATGGATATCTCGAGAACGAAACGTTTCCGCCAAATAATTCTTTCAGATTCGTGATCAGCGCCCCAAAAACCCCCGTATACCAAATTTCGTCAAAATCGGAGTTGCTCCCATTTTCTAGAAAATTACCAAATTATTTATCCAATCTTTTGATAAATACGTCTCATGATTCAATGTTTTTATCGTACTTTTCAAAATTTATGTTGACATCTTTTGAACAGTTTTCCCTTGATTTTATGGTATCTGTCAGAGCAGTAATCAGTTTCTTTAATTCTTTGGGGTCCATTTCTATCTAAATAATCCTCGTCGCCACTTTTATATTATAATACAATATGCAAAAGTTGACTTTTAAATATTCTTCATTCTGACATAAAAACTAACTGACTTTTTAATAACAGGTAACAATGAATATTACAATAACAAATTAAAAACATAATAAACAAGATGGCGAATCAAATAACTGTCATAGAGCAGGAAACCATTGCCTCCAAGTTATTAACGACTTTACCCTTTAACGATTCTGTCTGAAGTGTGGCGCCATCTGTCGGGCGCAGGTACAACTAAAATAGGGAATCAGTCGCCTTATTTAGAGTGCCTAGGCCCTGGTTAAAGACTTACTTGTAATTCTCGTAAAATAGTCTTGTCAAGTATCATTCAAAGAAAAAAAATTTTTAGGCAAAATATTTTAATATATAGATTAATATTATTGTTAATGTAATTTACACAAGTGCCAAGAAACAACCTTTCATAAAATCGAAGTATTTTGCCGGAAAAATTTTCTCTTTTATAATATTAGATACGATAGGGTTAAAGTAAAAAGGTAAAAAAATATTGTTGATTTGTATGCAAATTAAAGGTTTAAGACTTGCTTGGAATTTTCGTGACATAGTCTTGTCGAATATCATTAAAAAAAAGTATATATACAACATATTTCTCTTGTTATATTATATTATTTATTATTTATTTTATTTATTTTGCCAGCAAAATTTTCTCTTTTATGATGTCATATACGATAAAACTTGGTTTGGTGAAATTAAAAATTATAAAAGAAAAACTATTTTTACTTTGACAAGTATAAACTTTAGAAGTTTGGTTTGTTTTTCGCGGGTTATAATCTTATAGAACATTATTAGGAAAAAAATTAGGCACAATTTTTCTTTTGTTTTATTTAGGTTTGTTGCTTTTAGTTAACTTTGTTTTGACATTTCTTTTTAAATCACCCTCCTGCAGGCTTTCATACAATCGAAATGTTTTGCCAGCAAAATTTTACTTTTTATTATATACGATAAAACAATCTGTTTTTGTAAAAAATGTATTAACTTAAAGAAAGGAATTGCGTATGATAAAAAAAAACACAGTGATGTTGGCTGCGATTGCTTGTTATAGTAGTGTTTATTTGCGATAATAAATATTTTTTGTTAAATGACCACTCTGTTTGTCTATGTTGTCATTTACTTACGATAACCTTAACTCGAGGGGATTGCAATTTAGGACATATCGTTTATAGGAAAAAACTTTTATTTTATTCTTAAAAATACGTCCCTAAAATTATTTTATTAAATTTTAAACATCTGTATTTTTAAAAGTTTACTTAAAACATAACTTTGTGGGTATTGGAAACATAGGTAGTTGGTTTTGATCTAACGATCTAATATCTATTTTTAATAATGCAGCGTTGCCGCATCATGTTTGATATATCAAAGAAACACCTTGGATATTTTAGTATTTTTGGATCTGCTATTACTTCCTGAATCCTTTTGCCTAACTTTATACTATACATATCTCTAACGGTTTTCGAGTTAATAATTGTTTTCAACATTTTTTGTCCAAAAATATCTCTAATTACTTAAATGGCTTTTATAACTCCATCTGCATTTGTGGAAACTTAAAATTAGGGGGTAGCATTCCAAAGTCCTCTGTATTGGCTTATATAGAAAAATTTGTTCTGAATTATAGGAGGTCGCTTAAAACTCATGACCTTACCACTGGATATAATCAAGACACCTTTGCATTCAAGCCTAGACAGTAACCCACAGACAAAGGAAGAAAAAGCCAGAGGTACCGTTGATGCCGGCCCGGGTACAGGCTAGGTATTCAAACGGTGACCAGCCACCTTTACTAAATAAGCTAGCTGATGACATTAGTAAAGTGGCTATACCCAGAAGGAAGCTGGAAGCTACTTTTGAGGCTATAGCCTCGACAGAAAAGGATGGTCGCCGCAGTAATAACATGGCGCCCAACTCGAGGGCAAAAGCCGCTTTAAGGAAAAGCGTAGAAGAAATTGAAAAACAGAGAAACCAAATAGAAGAAATTAACGCGACTTTCAGAAATTTCGGACACGTACTAAATAAACAGAAACCACGCAAGGAAAAAACAGTCCATCAAGGTGAAAGGAACAAGCTTTTGCTAACTCACGCTAGAAGGATGTACAGACGCATCACGTAGAAGAATAAATGAGATTGACACAAGAACATAAAATAGATACACTTCAAACAATACGACTAGAAGAAGAAATTGTTACAGCCGCAGCAAACCATAAGGAATCAGGGAAATCGATAATGTATTCGAGAACAAGGATTAATATTCTAGGACAAGAATTAAAAGCCCTAGTAGATACCCAAGGAGAAATAAACTTTTCATTTCAAACGAAATACGCACCGGATTATGTACAGAGCATTTCATTTAAGAGGGAAAAAGGCATATTTTTTGACTTTCATCACATTTTTAAAGAAATTTAAGATAGTTAATCGATAAATATTAGCTCGGAAAATTGCATTAAAAAACAATTGCATAAAAAACAAAAGACTAACGCCATAAATGTTGTATTTTTTAAATAAAACTACACTACTACTACTACATGCTTATTAGTTTTTAGTTATTGACGCTCAAAGGTTACATTTTTGGCCTATTTAATTAAATATCTCAATATAAAATACAGGTAATGCTTTTTATGCAATTGTTTTTTAATAAGATTTTCAAATTTTTCGAGCTAAAATACATCGATTGGCTATCTTGATTTCTTTAAAAATATGGGGAAAGTAAAAAAATATGTAATTTTTCCTATTAAATAAAATACCCTGTATAACATAGGGATGACAGAAACTTGCTTTTGTCTCCGGAACCATAGCATTTAGGTATAGAAACATGTTATATCATTTTAAAAAGGCGTTTGATAGTCCTTTCAACATTTTTATATCTAGAGGTAAAATCATGAATTTTAAGCCAGTCTATACAATTCAAAACAAATTTCTTTATGCAAAACCAATACGGAAGACCTTGAAATGGTATACCCTAAATTTCAGGTTTCCACGAATGCAAAGAGTAATAAAAGCAATTTAATTTTTGATATGTTTTGAACAAAAATGTGGAAAATAATAATAATTAAAAAACCGTTTAAGGTAGGTATAGAATAAGGCAAAAAAATCAGAAATTAATAGCGGATCCAAAAATACTAAAATATACAGGGTGTTTCATTTAAAATATAAAAGTTAATGATACTTTTTGGTATAAGCGGCAACGCTGCACCATTTAAAATATTTTAGACCGTTAGATCAAAAGCAACTACTTATCGCCAAATTTTTAAAAAACACCCAATATCTCTTTTTCCGTAAAGGTCTAGGGTTCCATTGACCGTGACACACCATGTATATTAATACTGATATTTAATAATCTATAAGAGCTGTATATAACAAATTCTATTTTTTCTTAATAATTTTTCAAATTAATATTTTTGCAGATTCAACACAATGACTCGCAACGGGTTTGCCGAAGTGAAATAAAGGTAAGAAAGTTTAACTTTACCGTGTAGTTTTTAAATTAACTATTTTTACATTTTAAGAAAGTACCTCTTTATTCCTACACAAAATAGTAAAAAAACATTTTTATCTGAACAGCTTAAAACAAGTGTAAACTAATTTACAAAAACATTTTTGTTTGCACCAAATAAAATAAATTTAATTAACATTTTAAGTAATTTAGGTTAATAAAAAAAATGGCAATTGGTTTACTTTAAAAAGAACAACAAAAGCAAAGGCCTAATTACAAGAAACCGAAATATAATAGCATATCTGGTTAGCTCTGGTTAATAAAATAATATAATATAAACATACTATAAATTATAAAACCAAATTATTTTTAACGGCAAAAAAGTTCATTACCCTATTTTTTATTATTAGTCATTATTTATCTTTGGAATTTACCCTATTTTATTTATTTAAAAATAGTTTGTTATCTTCTGAACTAAAAATAATTTATTAACTTTTTTCATTATTACCTATTGTTTGTTCTTAAAAATAGTTTTTTTAAGTTTAGTCTCGTTATACATAAGACATACGAACGCCCGACGCCTGATGCATTGAAATTAATGTTACCTAACGCGTACGTACGAAAGGTTACATTACTTTCAATGCCATACACCCTACGTCTGTCAACAAATTTTGCATATAAAGTAATGTAACCTAACGTGCCTGCATGTGAAACGTTGTATTACTGTAAATGCGTTCAGGCGTAGGGCGTTCGTACGTCTCATATGTAATGGGATGTATAAGTTAAGAATCATTTGCATACATAATTTTCCCAGCTATCCAGCTATCACTCTATATAACTAGTAGTTTAACTTGTACATATGTATATTAGTCTATTTTTGGATTGTAGGAGTTAAAATACGGAAAGATTCATACAGGTTAAGCTATCTGATATGGTAGGTATATTCTTTGTAAAGTAAATTGAGACAACACAAAAATTGGGGTTCTATCAATTTACCACGTCGCGCATTAAAATAAATAGCCTATATCATGGTTGATCAATCCCCGTAGAGAGTCCACGTTGATTTGACAAGTTTGTCAGTGAAAATGGTGGGCGGGGTTTAAATCCTACTGGTCTACTTTAAATTTAAACGACCGTGAATTGATAGATATTTTAAACAGAGATACGACCTACTTTACTTTCTTCAGAATTCTTGCACCTACAACTAAAAGACAGTGTCGTCTCATATTCATTTTTAAAATTTATTAATTTATGATTTAAGGTCTAAATTTAGATTTTTTTATAAATGTTTTTATGTATTGTGTAAGGTAAAATAGTTTTAATTTTTGTATTTATTATTAGAAATTTATTTTTAATTTGCCAATAAATTGACATTTTATTTGTGATAAAAAAACGAAAGATTTAGATAAGAATTTCTAGCTTTTATTGTGCACTTATTAGATACTAATAACCTAAAATACCATGTAATAATAATATGTACCTTGTCTATATAAGGTGATCACGAACGGGTATATGCTGAAATGAGGGCTCTTTTCTAGGCTCTATAACTCACGAAAAATTGTTTTGATTAGAATATATCAAGTTAGGTGCGTCATAGGCGTATGTTAAAGGGAATGTTAAAGAGGTCAAAATTAAAAAACATATATATATATATATATATATATATATATATATATATATATATATATATATATATATTAAAAGAACATAAGAACATTATTTTTATTTAATCTTTGTGATACCGCACTAAGGCTTATGCCTAAGTACCAGAGTATCGTGGGTGTAGAGTTATTAGAGGTTTAACCCATCTTTTGCCCTGTTCCGTCAACGTTGTCCAAGCACTGAAACATGCAGTTTTTGCAGAATCTTTTAGACAACGCGCGCGCCATGTACTACCATAAATCTTATTTCTTAAGAACTTCTATTCAACAATGCCTCCCCAGCCAAGAATCTAACACTCAGGCCTTGTAACCCAAGATTAAATACTCTGTTCACTGAGCTACTGGAAAGATATATTCAAATTGAACCAAAAATATAGTTGGTTAAATGAATAGGTTCTAAAAAATGGTATAAATAAATCAATAGACATATGTTAACAAGATTTTTTTATAGAGTTTAAATTAAAAAAACAAAATAGGAAAAGCGGACGAAAGTTGAATTAAATCCAATTTGGTAAAATGATTGATTGGGCAAAGGTCTCAATTGCTATAGATTGTGCTGGTCATAGGTGCACGTTACCGGAAATTTTTGGGGGACAAAATAAATAGTGCCAGATCAAGCGTGAAGCAACGGCAAGAAGTATAGATTACGGAGAGGCTCGTTTATGAGGACGAGGACCTTTTTTTTGCTCTTCACTTTTCATCTAAATTACTTTTGTTTCCATTATACATATGGAGAGAGACGCAAACGGTAAATAGGCGCGTTTTTGTCGGCAAGGGCCTGTTTTTGTTTACTTTCCAATTTTTACTTTGAAGTACCTTCTTTTGTTTCCAATTTATACAGGGAGAGAGGCGCAAACGACGCACTATGGACGATGCAGTAAAAAATCGTCCGAAAATCAAATACTCTTGAACGATATGTTGTAGAAAATTTTCTCTAGTATCATTTGAAAGGTGAAGTTATGTAGAATATAGAAAAATTTGTAAGAATAATTAAATCTTGGCTCTAAAATTCCAAATTAAGGCGTTAAAAAAAATTGATAATTCAGTCGAAATAGATTATTTTTGATCTTACCTTCCATTTATATTGATGTAATATTTTTTTAGATAAAATTTATTTGGATTATAGGATTATTTGGTTATTAATTTTTTAAATTAGACAAAATGCCATTACTTTAAAATTTTAAAAAATGTATTTATGACAATTTATTAATGTATAATTCTGTTTATCTTACTTGTGGCTTTTTATACTAATGTAATATTTTTTGTAAAAAAAGGTTATTACACTTATTACAAAAAGAACCAATAAATAATAATCAAATAAATTTATGAAAATAAAATATTATAAATATAAATGGAAGACCAGAAGTAAGATAAAATATAGTCTTTGGCGACCGAATTATGACACTCTTTTTAATTTTTCAATGCACTATTTAAAATTTTGGAGTTAAGATTTTTCCTGTATTCTACATGACTTTACCTTTTAAATGATAGTCAGAAATTTTTCTACGACCTGTAATTCTAAAGTTATTTAATTTCCGGACGATTTTCTACTGCATCGTATATAGTGCTAGTGTTCGTTTTACAAAAAATCCCTAATCCGGCACTAAAAATAAAACAGCACAATAACCAAATTGAACAAAATTTACTATAATAATTGGTTGAGCGAATATTTCTATTAGATTGTAAAAACCATAGGCGTTTTTTAACAAAACGAAGCCAAAATTGATAAAATAATGATTTAAAACATAATAACCATATTGGTACAGGTGAATGTACTCATTATCTTTTTAAACATAGCCAAATATCAAATAATTATGTTTATAGGTAATTTTTAGCTGCCTTTCCTCGATATTATTGGTCACCGGTAAAATATAAAAAAGCAGTGGGCGTGATTTATCAACGATATCGGTTGAAATAATGAAAATGGGAGATGCGTGTTTCCCCTTGCATTTCAGGTGAATTCGTTCTCTGTTTAACCTTCACTGACTAGTATTTAGACCGTCTTTTTTCACGCATTGCCGATGAACGAAACCGTTCAGCTCATGCTGTATACGATTCCTGTACCAAAAATACAAGGTTTTTTAGATATTTAGGATTTTTAAATAATTTATGACAAAAATAAAATTTTAATATATTTTACCTCACGTAAGCTTGATTTTATACTAAATGAAAAGCAGTTTGGTATATCGGCCTAGGCCTGTATTCTTGAGTTTTAGGAAGTAGAAATTATGAGAGAAAGTGGTAAAAACTGGAAGTGGCCAAGAAGTCCTGTATTCTTGAATCCAATTCTATCAAAAAGTGAAAGTGAAGTATCAATTTCCTTTGGAAGCAAATGATTTCTCTTGGTATTGACTTAGAGAAAGTTGACAAGTCAGTAAGGTTTACATAACCTATAAACTTAAGCTTTTGGTGTTGACTATCATGTGGAGATTTTTATTAATGCACATATTATCTTTATTTTTTATTTTAATTGTAAAAAAATAAATAATTTTAATCACACAATATATTGGAACGACATTATTTACAAAAATGTAGTGGATGCAGTGAAGGAGTGGCAGATTGGGGAGATATTCTTGTTCAAAAAGATCCCTTTACAGTTTTAGATAAAAAAACTTAAAAATGTTTAGAGTGGCCAAAAATTTGGTGTACAAATTGGTAGAGGTACTGGCTCCTTTCATGCAATCACAACCACGATGAGCTTCGGCACTTTCAATGACTACAAATGTAAGCAGATATTTACTTTTTACCAAGAAAACAATAGTGTGGTTGTGTGCTTAATGTCATAAATAGTTTTAGAAACCTAATAAAAAATATTGAACCTATAATCCCTTGTACATTCGGGGATGTTCTTGAACTGTACCAGGTTCCCAGGTTGAGGCCCCCCTTCATTCTCCTTGCAAAAAATTGCTAACCAAGGAAAAAAAAATAGATCATCTCATCATCATTCTCAACATAACATGATATACTTCCCTAATGTTGAGGCCCCCTCTTCTGTATTTTACGATCAAAAAAAGTTCTTTACCCTTAAAACTACGCTCTTTAACTCTAATATATACCTTTTTATGTATGAGGCCCCCGTTTTTGAGTCTCCTTCTAACTGGAGCCCGTGCCCCCCCTCGATACGCTAGTGATTTTTAGAGATTTTGTCTCCATGATATAGATTTAAACGTTAATAAAAAGCTAAAAACCAGAAAAGTTAAATGTTTATTTACTCTACGAAATTTCGGTTTTAAACTGCCAAACAAAATATTTTTGGTTAGTTCTTCACTGTAAAAATATCTTTATTTTCATAGGCCCAAATTAAACATATGCTTGGCAACGCTGCCTCATAATTTCCATTCGCCTTTCTATCAAGACCATTCAAGAATACTGTCAATCAAAAACAATAACAAATCGGGGAAGTAGAAAAGCTGAGGGAGTCTGACTTTCTCTCAAAATCAAAAATACGGGCCCAGTAATAGAATAACCAAATAAGCACTGTTAGTCACGCATGTTTACATATCAGTCTTTAGTTAGATTGTCTCTTTTCCTCACATTGCCTCTGTGTTATGTTGTTTAGCTCAACCGGTATATGTATCATGTTACGTTTCTGAAATATAAATTGTTTTGTCAGCTACAATTGTTTCCTACAGGATATCCAGAAACAAATACCTAATATAAACCCTAAACATTGGTCCATTTTTAAATTCAGGGTCTAAAAAAGGTAAGCTTCCTAAAAAAATCCTATTTTAAAAATGTAATGTTTTTAAGATAATCAAGATTTTTTAATATGTAATTTAAGAAAAATTTTGGTTTCTAAACTTTGTTATTTAAAATGGTACACCCTGTATATTTTTTAAATATCTTAAAATTAAATTTTTCTTTTTAACAAGAATGTAACATAATCTATGGTTTATTAAAAAATTATTATCGGCTATCGAAAAATAACTTATAAGTAACTTTGTTGTCGTATTTATTTTGGAACGTTTATGTCAAAGTCAATGTTTCGGAGGTCATCAGAGGCATTATCGTTAAAATTACCACAGCCTATTTTAAATTTTGTTTAAAAAAAAAATATTTAAATTTAGAATTTTTAAAAAATATACGGGATGTTTCATTTAAAATAATAAAGTTGACCTATATCTATGAATAATTTTTTTATTTTAGTTATAAAATATTTTAAAATTCCAAATATATTACATTTATAGCATAGGAATTGCTAAAAAACTTATTTAATTTTGTTGTACCAAAAATTATATAATATCCAGGGTATTCCATTTAAAATAAGAGAGTAATTTGCACTCTGAAGTAGTTAATAATAAATATGAGTTTATAAACACCGTGTATAATTTAAAGTAAAAAATAATAATAAAGGTTAAAACATAAGCATGTAATGTTACCGCCACACTTTGGGCGAAGTTGTGGCCGAACTATTTGTCGAAACATTTGGCAAACTATTTGTAAGCAAGCGGACTTGGGCCAATCAAGACGAATGTAGACGAACTACCCGGCCACACAATGGTTGTTTGCGAAAGTTTGTCGTAGTTGGCCCAATATCTGGCGGCGGCATAACATAATATACAAAGTTAAGCGTAAGTAGGTAAGATATATAAAAAAAAATGTTTTGTCTTTAATTTTTTAAAAATCACTACATATTCATAAAAATTTTACATATATTATAGACAATAGAGTTTTTATACGCAGTTTATTATTTGCCTTAATAAAAAGCAAATTTGTATAATTTTAGGGCCTCATTAAATATCCTTGCAACAAATTTAAAGTTACCGGTTAACTAAAAAAAATATAAATTCAGTTTAATTTTACAAATTTGTCTCGATTTGATTAAATTTATTTAAAAGTCAGTTTTTTGAAACTGCTTAAAAGAAATATTGAGTCTGAATAATAAAAATTTGTACCATACAGGGTTGATTAAAAATTTTAAAAAATATTAAAAAATAAAATTTGAATAAGAAGCTATGACTTGGTATTTAGGCATATATTTTGATTCCAAATAACTTTTTTAATTAACATTTTGTTGTATGTTTCAAAATTTGTATAGATACCTTAAATTTCCTTTACTTAATTTTGTTGTAATTGGGCAATGTTATTTACTACGATAAGGGGTAATTAATCCCTAACTTAATTACATTTAATTAGTCCAGTGACGTCTCGAGCGAAAACTAAAGGAATATTTTAACAAAAAAAAATCGTACGCCACTAACTGTGTAAATGTGTTTTGAAATTTTAGGCTTCCTTTAGATTAAGCAAACAAAAATAAAGCTTATTATGTCCCGTATTTTTTTCCGTATCTTGTTTGGTTAAATAGATAAAAAATAAAATCCACCTATTTGCATAATTTACAGACACAAAAAAAAACATTTCTTTTAAAAATTAGGTTTAACAATTTTAAATAGGAAAGATTAGCAATCAACAATAATAAATATTTATTTAAACCCAGTCTAACAACTCTTACCTTAATGTGTGTTTTCGAAATTTTTCTTGTAATTTAACGCCCTATCTTGTGAACGAAAAATTTGCGGACCCATATTTATATAAACTATTCTTTATATTTTATAATGTAGAATCCGTTTTAAATTTGTTTTTAAAAAAACATTTTGTAACACTCTGTACACATATAAAGTAGGTGTTTTTCATACAAAGTGCCATAAAAGCGTTAGTTCAATATTCAGAAACGTATATTATGCCATTACAGAAAAAAAAATTTTGGGGGTTACCTTGTTGCTTTTCTAAAATAAAATCTGACACAATTTCCATTTTCCATTTATTTCTCTCGTGCAAAGTAATTGGATAAAATAATAGCCAGTCTTTGTAACAAAGCGGTTTAGTTCGAAACAGCCACACGTTTTTCGTATAAAGGTTAAAAAAATTTGATTTGCAAAGTGCACATATTTACAGGCTTTTTTGAAAAGGTTGTTTTTTTATGATTTTTTAAAAATTATTTGTGCACCTTAGTAGTGGCAATTCAAAATTAGGAGCAGCAGTGTTGCAATTCGGTCAATCAGCTGATAAAAATGGGTATCTAGATTAAAAGTGTCAAAAATATTTGCCATATTTACAGAAATATACGATTTTGAGTTTAAGTCTCGGCTAAAAGCAAGCACTTTGAAAATAGGGCATTAAATTTTAGACAAAATATTAGGCATTATAGCTTAAAAATCTAAATAATACAAACAGTAGTTACCAGCTAAAGTTTCGCGTAATTTTATATAATGTGACAAAACCTAAGTTCTTGAATATGTACACTTAAACTGCAGGCATAACAAGAAAACTACTCGAAGCCTGCGCTTTTGTTCACCCCGTTGTAAAAATTGCACCAACATTCCGCATAAGTAATTCGCAAAAACTAATTTTTCTTCATCACATTGGCAGCACTGTCACATGCATAATGTATACATTTATTTATATAAAGAGCTCAGTTGTATGAATGGAAATGTTGCCATGTATCGAAAACTTTGCCCAAAATTACGTGGGATCAGAGCGATAAAATACTTTTTTAAGATAATTTAAAAAACAAACATCTTTAACAAAATTAAAACAAAATAAATTTATATCTCTCACTCCTGCGGACTAAGAGGGGATATATTCGACGCCAGACAGTTTTTAAAGATAAACGTCCAAACACACAAAACATAAACACTAACAACCATGATATAAAATAAAAGTGATTATTTTGAAACAGAATTTTGTGCAAGCCTGTATATTGTATTTATTTATTATTATATACCAGTATATACATCTCTCCCAAATTTTTGTGATTTAATTTAAATAATTAAGTCATCAGATAATTTTGAAAAATTGAAATAAGAAATCTAATAACAATTGGACACGCTGTATAATATTTTTTTAAAAATATTAATGATTGGTTTGCAAATCTCCATATTTAATCAATTTTGTTAATCTTTAAATGATATTGTGACGTAGTCATTTTAAAATACTACTTGACGTCACTTGGACAAATGTACCATATGGAACTATCTTCTTGGGACCATAAGACCGGTGGACCATAAAAACTAACTTCGCATTTTTTAGGACCAACTTAACTTATTAAACTAACTTAATTTAGTACGGGCATACCCCCCACTAGGGGTAGCCCGTACGGGCTTAACTAAAACTTTAACTTTATACTTGACTTTACTAACTACTTCTTATCTTATCTAATGTCTTTCTAATTTCTTTCCCTCCCTCTTTAAATATTAAATTTTCCAGTGTTTGTTTTGCATTTTTACGCGACCCAGTTTGTTTAATGTTTTTATTATATTATTATAGGAGTAACCTAGAAAATTGTTTAATTTATACTTTAAAAACCTTGACACTTTACGTATATCTTTATTTAGCAAAATTCCCAATGTTAAATAACCTAGTTAAAATGTATACTTATTTTAAAATTCCCAAAACTGTATATTTTTAAAATTCCCAAAATGTATATTTTTTTATACTAGGTATTCACATATGTCCCCTTCCTGAAAGCGTTGGACCCACAACGCTATTAGAAATCAGACAAATTTACCTAAACCCTTTAAAAAATTTAGAAATTTTATCGAAAAACGATAGTTTCATATAGCTTACAAATATTTAGAACCTAACATTATGTTACTTATTATATAAATTATATTTATCGTAAATAATCTTAACGTTTTATTAAATCTTTTTTTTTAAAGCTCAAAAAATTATTTTTAACCAATATATTTTTTTAAATAAAGAAAAATGTAAAAATAGTTTTTTTGTTTCTAAAAAATAATTCATTTAGGTTATATTTAACATTATGACTTTTTTTAATTAAAAAAAAATCTTCCGGATAAATTATCTAAAATAATTATTTAAAAAGTTCTAGAGATGTTTTTGCTGAAATAATTAGTTTAAATAAGATTTTAGCTTAATTGTTAAAAACCTTTTTAAATTTGAGCTTTTCTTTAAGTAGGTACTTTAAATAATTATAGTTTTAACGGTAAGATTATTTTTTAGACACAAAATGACCTAATTATTGTTACTCATAAATTGTAAATATTGTTATTAATCTTTAAGTTTACTAGACATGTATGTACTACACAAACAGCTAAATAGGCAAAAAAATTATGTTATTTAAAACTGACCAGTTCTGTAACAATAAAAGTGAACTTGGCCTTGTCTCGTCAGCAAAATGTTGAACCATTAAAAAAAGTAATTTAATGATTTATTTAATATACCAGTGGGAAAGAAAATAATTACCATGTTTTACATGTACTATTAATTAGGTGACTTTTTTCCACTACTTCATCTTTTGCTTTTTTTTTTTAATTTATTGGCTAGTTTGAAATCAAAAAAAAATATCTACTTACATAAAAAGAAAATCAATTTTTTTAATATTTTTACTTAGAAATTAACCTAATATTCCACATTCTTCTTATACTAGCCTTTATAAAAAAAATTGCGTCCACCTTGCCTGCTTGTCCATGTCCTTGATGGTGCGTTCCATTGGCCATTTGTCCCGTACTTCTCCTTTACGTACCGTGGATTGTCCAAAGATAAAAAAAAAATTAATGCCTTTCACTCCCATTTTCTTCTTCCACATCAGGTTACTGCAACTCCATGCCAATTTTCCCATACCCTGAGCTTTCTCAGGGCCGCTTAACTGTCTTGTACCCCACAATTCAAGACCATACTTCAGAGCTCTTCCCATACTAGAGCTGCGGCTTCCAGTGCTAATGCAGCCTCATGCTGCTTCTGAACTCTGTCTTCACGACGTAACATACAATTTCGACGCAAATAAATATTTCATATTCTTCTTCAACAACTCTGGCTAACACCATTTAGCCATATTTCAAAAAACTGAAGATATACCTTATCTTCATTTTCTTGTAGCTACGCTGCTACCTCCTTGCAGCTACGCTACGCAACATATTTTTTCCCCATCTTCGTCATTTCACACACATTTCTTCTTCGGGGAACGGGACGCCTTTACCATATACATATATGGCATTTTTTCCACAAATACACTGAGGGGTAGGAAGGGCATACCATGAGCGACTTTTCCTATCGCTTCACAAAGGGCACTTGAACTGGGGCGGGCATAGCTTACCATAACCGACGTTTCACAAAGGTCACTGGGAACGGGGGCGCCTCCACCATATGTGACGTGTAATTTTAAATATATAGGGCCACTTTTTACGTCACTGGGCAAATGTACCATATGGAACTATCTTCTTGGGACCATGAGACCGGTGGACCATCAAAACTAACTTTGCATTTTTTCAAAAACCAACTTAACTTATTTGACTAACTAAATTTAGTACGGGCATACCCCACTAGGGGTAGCCCGTACAGAGCTTAACTAAAACTTTAACTTTATACTTGACTTCACTTTTACAACCTACTTCTTATCTAATATTCCTAATCTTTTTCTCTTTAAATATTCAATTTTCCAGTGTTTGTTTTGCATTTCTACGCGATCCAGTTTGTTTAATGTTTTTATTTTATTATTATAAGAGTAACCTAGAAAATTGTTTAATTTATATTTTAAAAACCTTGACACCTCACTTATATCTTTAATTAGCAAAATTCCCAATGTTAAGTAACCTAGTTAAAATGTATACCTATTTTAAAATTCCCAAAAATGTATATTTTTAAAATTCCCAAAATGTATACTTTTTTATACTAGGTGTTCACAATATAATAACATAGTTATAATAAATTTTAATTTTAAGCTTTTTTCCATTATAACATCTTTTTGACTTACTCTGTATAGTAGTTCTTTAACTATTTAAAAAATAGAAAAGCCTCTGCACAATTACGATATCCATTTTTTTTCAGTAGCAAAATTAATGTAAAATTCAGATTAACTATTTTTTGAGATACTCTGTATATGTATGTGATATGCTCTTATAAATTTAACCATACCACGTATTTAGTAATGATTTTTTTTAATTTTCAAAATAGCAAACATTATAGAGCCATTTGAAATTTTGGTAATTTTTATTTTACTTTTACACGCTACGAAAGAAGTGCGGAAACAGTGTTTCTACTTTTTCCAAATCATAGGAAGTCTTTTAAATGAAATAAAATGGTTTTTACAAGTGTTTTTATTCTCCAGACTCAATACATACAGTGTAAATGGAGGGGTAATAATATTTTTTGGTCCACTCTGTAATATTATCATATTTATTTTATTATTTTATACCAGTATATACACCTCTTACAAAGTTTTTATTTTATCTTAATAAATAAGTCATCCGAAAAATTTAACATAAAAACTTATTTACAATTTTTGGTACACCCTGTAAATTATTTTTTAAATATTATTATTTGGTTTGCAAATCTCTATATTCAAGCCATTTTGTAAATCTTGGAATGATATAATAACGTATTTTTATTGAATTTCAGTTTTAGAGCTTTTCAATATAACATCTTTTTGACCCACCCTGTATAGCGGTTCCATATTTTTTTATAAAGCACAAATACCTATGCAGAATTCCTAAAAGTTTTTTTATTGCAATAGTAACGCCAATATCAAATTTTAAATATATTTTTTTAAATTTAGGGTAACTATTTTTAAAATGCTTTGTATAGATTTTTTATATGCTTTTATAACCTTACCCATACCACGTATCTACTACCAAAATTTAAAAATTTTATCTTATTATCTTAAATAGCACATATGTTACAGTAATTTAAAATTTTGATCATTTTTATTTTACTTTCCGCACGCTATGTTAAGAGTGCGGAAAATTGTTTTACACATTTTTGTAAATCATTTTAGGTAACCTACAAAATAAAATAAAAATATTTTTTAGAAGTTGTTCGAGAAACGATAGATAAAGTGGGCGCGGGGGGATTTTTTCTGCATGTTTTATTTTTTTATTTTTGTTGGGAACATCCCTTCAACAAAAAAGTTGAAAAGAATTGTCGTAGCACATAAAAAATAAATAAATACTCATAATTTAAAGACGAGAGGGGGAAAACGAACCATATATGGCAAAACCCAAATATACCGCACAATGCTTCTTAACTGTGGCCAGTTAAACGTAAACACCCTGTACGTAAAACTTTCCAAAGCACCAAAGTCCCCATCTTTCTACTGTAAAAGTCAAACTTTAAAAACCCCTGTACATAACGGCTTTTTTGTTATTACTGGTTTTTACTACTCAACTACAAATTTTATCCAGAAATACATAAACACCCTGTACATAAAACTTACTAAAGCACTAAAATCCCCTCCATATGTATGTGTAATACCTATGTTAAAGATTAAAGACCGGATCGCCTGATCATTACTTGGCAGCACCTACCAATGATTTAAAGAATAATATGGATGAATGCAGCGAAAATCTGAATTACCCTTGTATGGGCTCTGCGCAGGGTGCAAACGGTCATGCGCAATGAGATTTTACAGCCTACTAGAAAATAATCGATAGCTGATCACAGGTTATCAACAGGACCGGCTTTAACACTTTGTATTGGTTTTATTTATAAAGATAATAGGCCAAGTAATTTTGTTTGTTGGATAACATTATTTTACATTTTATTATAGGTTTATATTGGGTGTTTCTTACAGGTGGTTCCACCCTATAACTTTTTAACTTTTCAGATGGAAACATGATATTTGGTATATCCTTATTTTACAAAATTTTGGATGGATTGATGACTGCTACTTTAAAATTTAAGATGGACTACCGGTATATTTTATCTTATTTCGATAGAATATGACATTCTGAATAAAATGTTACCTCATATGTCATTTTTGACACTTCTGCTGTCAAAAATTTGATTTTTAAATTTCAACCTAGAGTGCCATGATTAAAACGGCTTATTTTAAGTCAAGTAGCCATGAAAAAATGAAATTACCCGTCTCATGTTTTCGATTTCTTACGCGGAATCAAAGTGTGCAATTTATGAAACTTCTTTTTTTAAGGAATGAGCGTGTCTCATTAGCATACCTTAAAAGAGCATTTATTTCAAAAAATAAATTTATGAGGTTGTCATAAATCGATATTACCATGTAGCACAATGGTCGGTTAAGAAAAATTTTATTAAATGCTGTTACAATAAAAACCTTTCCAAAATTCTGCCTATATGGTACCCAACAATTCAAAATAAAATGATCTTATAGGATATTCTGACGAGCCCCCTCCTTCCATTTGAAAAAAAAAGAGTTATGACCATAAATAGGATTTTGCCCACTTTGAATTTGCCCTAAAAAGTCGTAAAAAACAAAAGACGACTAGTTTTATTCTTTTATGACTACTTGACTTAAAATAAACCGTTTTAGCCTTATCATGGCACTTTAGATTGAAATTTAAAAAAACACATTTTTGACAGCTGAAGTGTCAAAAAATGACATATGAGGGTATCATAAATCGATATTACCATGTAGCACAATGGTCGGTTAAGAAAAATTTTTATTAAATGCTGTTACAATAAAAACCTTTCCGAAATTCCGCCTATATGGTACCCAACAATTCAAAATAAAATGATCTTATAGGATATTCTAACGAGCCCCCTCCTTCCATTTGAAAAAAAAGAGTTATGACCATAAATAGGATTTTGCCCACTTTGAATTTGCCCTAAAAAGTCGTAAAAAACAAAAGACGACTAGTTTTATTCTTTCATAACTACTTGACTTAAAATAAACCGTTTTAGCCTTATCATGGCACTTTAGATTGAAATTTAAAAAAACAAATTTTTGACAGCTGAAGTGTCAAAAAATGACATATGGGGTATCATTGTCATAAGAATGTCATATTTTATCAAAATAAGATAAAATATACCGGTGGTGCCATTAAAAATTTTAAAATAGCAGTCATTTCCGGTTAAACCGGAAGTAATAAAAACAAGTAAATAGATCAATTAATCCAATTAGTATGTCAAATACCGATATATTAAATTCCATATTTTTATCTTAAAAGGTAAAAAAATATAAAGGGGAACCATCTGTAAGAAACAACCGGTATTCATTGAAAATATCTAAACTATAAACCGGGTTAAATATTGGATGCTGCTTTTTGTCATTTTATTACTTATCGAGCGCATCGCCGATTTTAATTAAATTTATCTTACGACCGTGTTTGAGGCTATAATTTTAAAATCCAATTCGGGATTTTTTGTACAAACACCATTTTTAAATTATGAGAACCCTCTTTGACTTAACCAAACTGAACAATAATATTTGTATTAATATATTCCTTCATAAAATTGCTTTGACACAACAAAACTAAATGGTTTTGACAAAACGCTTGAGAATAATTTTACAGAATAAACCTTATAACATCATGATTATTTAGTTATTATATTATTATATTTCGTAAAATAACGATTGCTTTATTTTAGTTTATTTGGTGTAACTAGTATTATAAATAAAGGTGAATCAGGTGAATTTATTGAGTTAACATTACGCTCCCGCTGTAGAAGCAACTTCTGTTCAGTTAAACTTAAGGCGTTTAATGCAATCGTTGCGCGACGCTGTATTTGGCTTGTATATTAATATTAGTTTCTTTCAACACTTTACAAACTGTGGCGAGAGCGGCACCGAAACGGCAACTATGAAAAAACGTCAAATTTATAAATAGCCAGTAGATGCTTGAAATATTGTTCATATTTTCAGGGTTAGGGCAAACATGACCCCAGATTTGTGATCAAAGCTAAAAAAACACACGATTAATAAATATTAAAATCGGCTGTGGACCCGATAAGTAAACATTATATTATCTGAAAAAGAGAATTCCAGGCTTCTTGACTTTGCAAAACAACACCATACAACGAATCATGATTTAGATCTATTTTTGCAAATATATAATCATATAAAAATCATAGAAACCAAACAAAAACTATCACCAAATTACTAATTCTGGCCGACGCCGACGGCGCGGCATCGGTCGATTTTACGATCGGAAAATCCCAAATTACGACGAGTGTGGTCCTGTCTCTGTTGAAGTAAATGCTTTCAGTGTTGTAAACACTATATTTATTAAAATACTGCAAATTTTGACATTGGTACCAACTCCTTTTTTTTAACATAAAATCCCAAGTATTTGGATAACTACGCATGTGCAAGTGCACCCTGTAGACCTCCCAGTGTGGGGTTAAAAATTATCGCGCAGGTCTATTGAAAATACGTAGGGAGCGGTTTCTAATAGCTATCCGTTTTATTCTTGAAATCATTGGCACCTAAGCAAAAATTTCATACTTTGGACACAGCTTAACTACAACCTTTAGACACTTCCTTGTTTATGTACCTTGGCAGCATTTCTAACCGAGATTTTGGGCAAATTTTAATGTGAAATTTAATATAAAGACGTAAAAAATTTCAAATTTTCCGATCCAAGCCTTATTTTCAACCTGTATACTGTATTTCAACCAAGCTAAAAGTCAACTGACAGCTTAATAATTTTTATCTAAGCCTTGTCGATTTCAATCGGGGGTTAAAAAACACTATCGCCAAAGCCGCCTAGCGCAATATTGACTAACGAAAAACATCGCGATTTTTGGGAAAAAATATGTAGTTTTTTTTAAACGCATTTTTTACCCATTTCTAAGTGTTGTGGAGAAAAACTGTAAATAGATTTTTAAAAGAAAATTAAACGATCTAAAGGATTTAGCAAAGGTTTTTTAAATAATTTTCATTATTAGAGCGACAATTTTAGGTCCAAATAGCAAATTTATAGAAAATTTCAAAAATTTATATCTTTAAAAGTAATTTCCCTAGCGATTGGAAATTCTGATACGTTGTAGTGCAAACAGTGAACATTATTCCAGAAGTATTTCAGAATTTTAGCTAAAACAGTTTTTTTGTTATAAAATAAAATGTAAAAAGTGTTCCATTTTTTAACAAAAAAATCAAAATTTTCAAGCTTTATAAAACACGCTGTTTAAATACTAAAGTTATGCTAGGTATCTCATTTTATAGAACTTTTTGGGAAGAATCCAATAACGTCTGCGCTTTTATTTTAAGTTTTGAGAAAAAAAAATAAAAATTTCCAAGTTTTTATCATTTTTTTAATTTAAATTTTTAGCTTTCTGCTAAAAGACGGTCTTTCATAATCCACTAACCGCATGACGAATGCTAAAACAGTTTTCGAGTTATTAAGGCCCAAAGCCGGTAAATTTTTTCATACAAAAACGTAAATAACTTTTTTTTTATTTATTCGAATGAACCCAAAAACATTAGGTTTCTGAACGGGACCATTTCTGATCTGTGTGCAAAATTTCGTTTCGATAAAATAAAACCCTGAACAGATAATTGATTACGCTCACCCCGATTTTTAAAAAGTCACATTTTTTGCCAAACCTGTACTTAACATTCTTCAATTGTTTAATTTTTTTGACCCATTAAGTGGCCAATTTTTCCTGAAAATTTCAACTTTCCATCTTTTACCGTTTTTTTGTTATGTTTTTTTTTTTGACAAAAAACAAAAAGCGACACCGACCCACTAATAACGAATGTTGAATCACATATATTCGCGCTGTAGCGTCGAATAAACAAATCTGACTTTGCACCTTTTGCTTCATGGCGGAATTGTTTACGGAATCTATGATGGCAACCACCAAAACACCTAGCACAAATTGTAGACTAATTATATTCTTCTTGTTTTTCTATTGCATTTATTTAATAAATTATAAAAATTATTTAAAAAAGACTATATTACCTGCAACAACAACAAAAAAACTTGGACTCTTATACTAGTTCATAATGATGCCCATGAGGGCTTTTGAACAACGTTGCAAGATTAATTTTAATTATCAATTGTTTAGATATTATTCTCTACTATTAGAGTATTTAGCTGTATTTATGAATGCAGCTGAAAATCACAATAACCCCTACGTGGGCACTGCGCAGTACACTTGTGGGCATGCGCAATAAACATTTACTGACTAGCCGAAAACAAAACAATAGGACCGGGTTTAACATTTTGTATATGATTCATTTATAAAGAAAATATACCAAGTAATTTTGGGGTATACATATTTAAATATTTTATTTTAAGTCTGTATTCGTCTTTCATAGCAGTCCCTAAAAAGTAAACCGGTTTTATATTGGGGACTATTTTTTGTTGTATATTTTTTATTTTTCGGTCGTATCGCCGATTTTATTAAGATTTAGCAAACGAGAGTGCTTAGAAGCACTGATCTCAATTTAAATTCCATTTTATTGCTAAAACACCTTCTTTTTGATTCATGAGTACCCACTTTTACTTAACCTCAAACCTGCACGCTATTTTATGTATTATTATCTTCCTTCTTAACACTACCTTGACACAACAAAACTGAATAGTTGGTATTTTATTATAAAAGCAATTAGATTTGGTGTAACTTGTTTGAGGAATAAATCTCAATTCATAAACTGATATTTCGTTCCCGTTGGCGTAGCAGTTGTCGTTCAGTTAAGTTTGGCGTGTAATGCCATTGAAATTGTTTATTTTTGGGGTTAGGGCCAAACTGACCTCATATTTGTAATTGAAACCACAAAAAAAGCGAATCACAAATATTAAAATTGGTAATGTACCCAGTAAGTAATTATTGATTTAATTTGCCTACAAATGCCAACTTGAAATAAACTTGATAATGTAATAATCTTAAACTAGGCTTAAAGCGCAATGGAATCGCTTGGACTATTTAATTTTATTCAAAACATTCCACAGAAAGATACCTATGTTCCTTTTTTAACATACGAGCAATAAGCAATCTACAAGATATTATATGGTATAAATCTTCTTCAATATCACGAAGCGGCGTATCTTTTTTGTTTAAATTTCACAAGGGTGCTTTTTAGGTATTTTTTGTACTACTCTTTTTTAGTAAAATGAAATAGGCTTAGTATTATATTTCAATAACTTTTAAAGATATCAAAATCTAACATATGCCAATTTGTCATATTAAGAAGCAACTTTTTTAAGCAATTACATCAGCTCCAGTCAATTTTCCTACTTTTTGAGATACGCCACATCGTGATATTGCCGACGAAATTGCTTATGGCTACGTGTTATAACTTGAAAATATGTCAAATTATTTTGATTAAACTGCCATATTTTATTTTGTGTGATTATAAATGCATCAGTCAAATGCTAATACAGGGTGTCTGACTATATTTTAACCCATTTTGACCGCGAATAATTTTAGAACAAATAAAATTATCAAAATGCGGTGTTCTCAGAAAGCCTTAGATTTTTTTAATGTTTCTTTTTATAACCTTGCCATTTGGTTGTGACATTTATTTCTTACGAAAACGGCTAATTTTCGTATATAGGGCAAGTTTGTTATTTTAAATGGAACGCCATGTATATTTTTCTATAATCCTTAAATACAATTTTTCCCGTTTAAAAAAAATTAACCCAAACCATGACTATTTAAAAAATAATGGATTTATTAATCTCTAAAATTGACTGCATGGCAATAAAGAGTATTATTTAAAACAGAAAATTTGCTACTTACTTATTGTTTAGTTTTGGTTAGGCAAAACTTAAATTAAACAAAAGTTAAAAAAACACCAAGAATTACTCACAACTCACAAATAAAACACCAAATACCAAATACTTATACCTGATAATGGTCGACCGTAGATGGGAGATTGATATTGGCGGCCGTCGGCGTCAATTTTACCTGGATTTTACGATCGGGAAATCCCAAATTATAAAATAAATTAGGATAAGTGTGACCCTGTCACCGCATAGGTAAACGTTTTCAGTGTTGCAACCACTATATTTATTAAAATACTGCTAATTTTGTCAATGTTGCCAACACTATATTGGGTTTTAAATAAAAATGCTAACCTTTATAACAACTGCGCATGTGCAAAGGTGTACAGCAATTCTCCCAGTGTGGGGTAAAAAATTCTTGCGCAGGTCTATTGAAAATATATGGGGATCATTTTCTATTAGCAATCCTTTTAATTTTTAGATCATTGGTATTTATAGATTGACGTTTCTGTGTCCTTTTTCCGTTTGACGTTTTTGGTTATAAAATGAAACAACAACTTTCCATGTATTAATTTATATTTTCTGTTTGCCGTTTTCATATACCATATCAAAACCGAAACGTCAAATGGCAAACGGAAACAGAAACGTCAATCTATAAATTCAGCTTTACTGCTACAATATTACTATATAACTGTTGTTATAAAATACAGTGGCTCCGCGGTAGTCCGACAAACGTTTGTCGGACTATCGAATTTGTCGGATTATGGGTACTGCCTTAGAATACCTTGTAGTCCGATAAATTAAAAATTAAAAAATCTATATCAACAACAAATCATGCTGTCCAATTATGCATGAGTAAAGATTTGCCGAAATTTGTAGTTTTCACCAACAGTAATATGGATGTCAGATTAAAGGGGTCGCCGGATTAGACAGGGTTCGAATTACGGCGGGTCCACTGTATTTCATATAAATTGTTATTTTGTATAATTTAAACATGCAATATTATTGAATAGTCGTGTCGTGTGTAATACAGGGTAATTCTTACCCTATACGCATAAACTTAGGCAATAATTGCTAAGTTCATATAAATTTGGTTCGGATGGTAATCAATTACTTCAAATAAAAAAAAATGGGTAAATTTTGCAAAAATAATTTATAATATAAAAAAACAAGATACTTAGTTACCTATTTTTGTGCCAGATATAATTTGGTATTGGTAGTGATAATTATAAATTTTTAGTTTTAGGGAAAACTGCGTTTGAAAAGGTCCAGACGACGACGACACAATATTCATGAACCTGTTTATTGTGAGGTCGTTCGAACCTTTCCAAACTCCGTTTTCTCTAAAACTTAAAAAGATAGGTTATGTGTATATCATAGGTTTTATATCAGGAATAGCATAAAGAATTTAAATCTTAAAAATATATAGGGCTAAACCGGAAGTAATACATAGATGCTATTATATCTTAAATTGGCATCTAGTAATACAATATACCGTCACTAAATTTAAAATCTATACGATTGCACTGAAGAAAATAAAAAATTACTGGTATATTTTTACTTAATATTTATTATTTTTTTAGCTCAGAATTCACGTTTTTTTTTATTTAAAATAATGTATTATCTATCTCTATAAGTGAAAATGTTTTACCAACTTTTTTTTTTGTTTATTATTAGTCATTTTTAGTTGCAATAATCTCCCAAGTTTATGCGTATGGGTTAGGAAGCACCCTGTACAAATAACGCAAAAGTTTGTTTTTTAGCTACTAAATAAACTTATACTTTTTTAATGAAAAGTATAGTAAAACTAATGACATATTTAAAAAGGCCTTCTTATATACAATTCATTTTTTAATGCCTTTCCTTCTTTTATTTTCTAAACGAATTAATTTCAAAAATTAAATTCCCTTCTATTTTTTTTTCAAAACGGCTTCCAGCAGCCATCTTAAATTTTCCATTTGTCAATTTCACTTTAAAGTATAGTATTCACACCAGGGCCGTACCCAGAATATTATTTTAGGTTATGGGGGCAAAAGCCAAAGACATATGCACAAAGTATATCCCCCTGCAGGATTACCGTGCCAGTTCTAGAAAAAAACCCATAAAATAAATGTTTTTTTAGGATCCTGAAGGGGGAATTGCTCCCATTCCCCCTCTCAGTACGGCTCTGATTTACGCATCAAGTTTTAATTTTACAAATTAATCAGTTTAAAAAATAAAAGGGGGAACATTAAAGAAATGCACTGTATAAGCTTTTAAACAATGTTTATTTTTATTTTTATTTTCCTCCTTATCTCATTTAGCCCAAAACAACTTAATTTGTTTGTTTGACAACCCTTAAGCACAAAAACAATGGCCATATGTTGAGAAACATCCCGCTTGTTGTATTAAATCTATTAATGAATGTAATGTATACATTAAGTTCGTGTACAGGGTGGCGTCTAAAATGATAGAACAAATCTGATTTTGCAATCCCAATTTCAATTTTTAAAACAAATTCAATGATAAAAATAAATTATGGTTAACTTGATTCCTTTTGAAGATAATTATGTTTTTTTTCAATTTGTCCAAGCACTTGCTGCTCGCTTGCTAATAGAGTTTACGTACAATTCAGTGGTTTCTATATTTTTTCCATCGACTTTTGTTTTAAAGTTATAAAATAAAGTTAAGTTTTTTTTTAATAAAATATTTTGTATATTTAATCACCAATATGTCGCCGTTTAAGCCGTAAAAATACCACATTTAATATATTTAATTTGTTATAGTCATAGTCATAGGAAATATAGCCATCCTAATTTTGATAAAAAAGACATTTACTTAATAAAACACCCTGTATATTTTATCACCATTAAAAAGGAACATTTAAAGTAATTATTTTTAACAGTTTTGGAAATATAAGCTTCCAATTCTTTGTGCGTATATCTACTATTTTTTAAATTTAAATGGTTACATTTCCAAAACTAGAAGAGTAATTATATCAATGGTATTTTGTTAAACATTTTTAAAGTGTCTATAAAGAGGAATATAATATACAGGGTGTCCCGAAATTAATTGGGCATAGGTTAATGTAAAATACCTGACATGAAAATAAAGCGTTTTAGCTCAATATCGCTTAGCAAAATGTTATTGGTTTTTGTTTTACAGGGTGTTAAAACTACACTGGACCGAGTAAAGTGAAATTTGGTATACTTTTATTATTTGGGATGACAAACACGAATATGATATCTATTTTGCCATTACCACTGGATGGCGCCACATACAATAACATTGATTGATTAAAATGGTCATAACTTTTTGACCTCCCTGTATGCACATTTGCGAGTAGAAATATAGAAACAACATTTAATTTTGGTCAAAAAGGTATACTTCTTTGATTTCCAAAAAGTAGTCCGTTTTTGAAATAAACGACTTTTTATTAGGTTGCGCACGAATACTCGAAAATTTAATTAACAACAATAAAGTTAAAAAGACTATTGATTATAAAAAATGTTTAAAATGTTCACCACCCACTAGGACACATTGTTTAATTCTTTTATTTAAATTTTGCCTGACTCCAAATAATGATTCTTCTTGAGTCCTGATGATATTGACTCCTTCCACAGTCTTTTGCCACAATTTCTGGCGGTTATTTAATAAAAAGTCGTTTATTTCGAAATCGGTCTACTTTTTGGAGATCACAGAAGTATACCTTTGTTTACGAAAATTATATGCTGTTTTATTATTTTCACTCGCAAATGTGCATACAGGGAGGTCAAAAAGTTATAACCATTTTAATCAATTAATGTTATTGTATGTGGCGCCATCTAGTGGTAATGGCAAAATAAATGTTATATTCGTGTTTGTCATCCCAAATAGTAAGAGTACACCAAATTTCACTTTAATCTGTCCAGTGAATTCCAAGATATTTCACTCAATGTTTGGTAAAAAATTATTTTTAACACCCTGTAGAACTAAAACTAATAACATTTTGCTTAGCAATATTAAGCTCAAACTCTTTATTTTCATGTCAGGTTTTCTACAATATCCTATGTCCAACTAATTACGAGACACCCTGTATAGGGTGTTTCATTAAAATATCCTGATGATGTCCATATTTCTGAAACCAAGTATTAAAAATAGATATATCAAATGTGACGTTTCTTATAGCTTTTAAGGAGGCCTTTTAACTGGTGAGAAAAGATACAGGGCATTTTATTTAAAAACCCAACTTTTTGTTATTACTTTAAATTAAAAGTCAATGGAAAAAATATAGGTATGTACACCACTAAATTCTACGTAAAAATGTTAAATATGATTTACGGATCAAGTTAGCCATGATTTGCCTTTACTATTGAATTTGTTTCAAATATTAAAATCGAGATAGTGCAATTGGATTTGTTCTATTCATTTTAGTTTTCGTTTTACCCTACACTGTGCTGTACAGGATGGCGCCTTTTCATTGACCTTGCAGGGTAAAGCAAACACTAAAAGAGATCAGAACTAACCAGAAGAAATTGATTGGACAATCTCAATTTAGACCATTGTATTTTCTAAAATTGAAATTAAGATTGTAGAATTAGATTTGTTCTATCTCTTTTGGTTTTCGCTATACCCTGCAAAGCCAAGGGACCAGGCTTCGCCGAACCCACCACTCCCGACTTGGAGGGTCAGGGTTCTAATTCTCGAGCATATGAGAACGGACTCGATCACATTGCCAAAATGATCGTTCACTTCCCGGGCTGTTTTCCTTACAGTCGCCAGGACCCTTATTCTTGAATCTCTGGGAGGAGAACTTTGCGGGAAGTGAGTAAAGTTCACGAAAATATTGTCAAAACAGTATTCTTAAAAAAAGAAGAAGTTCACTGTGAGCAAGCAACTCCCGGGAACTAAAAGTTCTCTACCTCTTGAGGTGAAGAAAATTCGTTCCCGCCGTTCTATAACCTTTCCCATAAAAGTTCCCGGGAGTGTTCCCCTCCCGGAGATTCAAGAATAAGCGTCCTGATGGGAGCAGTCGTTCGCATTCAAGAATACCTGTTTAAGCTTTTTGAGAGAACTCCGCCCACTTTTCTCATGAGAACGCTGTTCCCCAGTTTCAAGAATAGGGAGCCAGGGGTGCTGAGTAAATAGACGATTTGGTCGCACAGCGTGCAATGACCCATGACGTTCGAGTCCAGGAGCCATGGATGGCTTGTCTACCCGGGGATCCCATATCCACCATGCGATGCTATGGTTACCCAGACGGGTAGGACTGGAGGGATTGTCTCACGTCGATCATGTACATTTTCAAAGCTTATACTCGGCGTCTTCGTCACTGGCTGCGACTCATAAAACCTGACTTCCGTATAGTTTTCTTTGCTCGAACGAACACTTCCAATATCACATTTAATGTTATGTTATCTATAAATAAGTATGATTGAAATGCTGATTTTCCTAATATAATTTTCCTAACATAGCGATCATATTGCGAAAAATGCAGAAGTTTTTAGATATTGTAGCTAGTTAGGAGCGGTCAGCTTTCGAAATAAAACTTATAAACAACTATTTATGAACAACAGTAACTCAAGAGTGGTCACAGCACTAATAAAAATAAAAAATGTTAGAATGGCGAACTTATGTGGTGCTAATTTCTAAATAAATTATAAAAAAAATACGTTAAACGGTTTTATTTTACTTAAAGGTAAAAAATTGTTTGGTAAGTCCTAGCTACCAGATCGCACCAATCTTCTAAATAATCTGGGGTGATTGATCAGACAAATAATAGAAGCGTATCCGGAGTAAATATGTATTATGATCGAAATTTTACGTGCCCAACAATTTTATTATTTGTTTCATCAATACCCCAGATTAGGACTTGTCAAATTATTTTTTAGCTTTTAGTACAATAACATCATTTATCGTATTTTTTTACAATTTATTTAAAAATTAGCACCACATTAGTTAGCCATTCTCATAGTCCTTATTTTTATGAGGGCTGTGACCAGTCTTGAGTTACTATTGTTCGTAAATAGTTCTTTATGAGTTTTATTTCGAAAGCGCTCCTTACTAGCTATGGTAACTAAAAAAGTCTGCATTTTTTGCAATACGATCGCTATGTTAGGAAAATTATGTTAGGAAAATCAGCATTTACTTATTTATAGATATTGTGACATTAAATGGGGTAGTGCCTGTACTATTATTACACCTTTTTAAACTTTGTCTTGTCTTTTTTAAATAGTTTTTCATTTTAATTATACCCTTAAATATTTAGACTTTTAAAAACATTTTAATTTTATGGATATTCATGTTGTAAAATGTAAAAAATTTAATATTTTAGCTATAACATCATCTTTTGAAGCAAGTTTAATAAAAATTCCATAAAGGTTTTTAACGTTGCGATGTACGTTTAATAATAAAATAAAAAACTAAATTTAACATTTTGTTACATGTGTTTTAAACGTTTAAAAATATCAATAAAAAAAAAGTAAATGATAATTTATATTTTTGAAACATTTATTAGGAAAAATGTATTTAAGATAAAACATATTCTGAGCTTACGGTAAGAAAAACACTCGAAATCGACACGTCGTTCCTCAATTTTCTCCGATCGGTTGAATCAGATTCAGTATAACTGTGTACAGGGTGGCGCCTTTTCACCTTGCAGGGTATTGCAAAAACCAAAAGAGATAGAACGAATCTAATTCCACAATCTTAATTTCAATTTAAAAAAATATATATATCGATGGTAAAAGTAAATCATGATTAACTTAATTCGTTTCGAAAATATAGAGTGTTTTTCAGCCAGGCACATGTATCTTGCTTGATATTGAAGATGGAGAAAAGTATAAATAGAAAAGTTTAAGGGGTTTTTACATAGAATTCAGTGACATACCTATATTTTTCCATTGACTTTAATTTTAAATTTATAACACAAAATTGGGTTTAAGTAAATGGACACCTTGTATATTTTATCACCAATAAAGAGGTCTTCTTAAAAGCCGTAAAAAAATACCACATTTCATATATTTAATTTGTCTCAATTTTGGAAACACAGTCATCCTCAAGGAATTGGGTAATAAAATGACATTTTTAAAATACAACACCCCTTATATTGTATCAACATTAAAAGAGATTTTAAAACTCTAACAATATCGGAAATATGAGCTTTCAAACTTTAATGTGTAGGTGTAGGTTTATCTACTATATCTATATATCTACTTAAATATATCAGATGTGGTAGTTTGATAAACTTTTTTAAATATCTTTGCAACGGTAATATAATATACAGGATGTTTTGTTAAAAAAAAATCCGGTTAATGGACATATTTCCAAAACTGTTGAGGTGTCCTTTTAACTGATCGTAAAATATACAGGATGTTCCATTAAAAAAACATTGTGTTAAAAAATCTTTAAAATAAGAGGTAATGAAAAAAATCTAGGTTCCCACTGAATTCTACGTAAATTTTTTTAAAACTTTTCAATTTACATTTTGTTTCTGTCTCAAATATAAAAGCAAGTGACAAGTGCCTGGCCAAATTGACAAAATTTTAAAAACATTTTGAATCTCTTATACCAGTCAAGTTAGCCATGATGTACTTTTACCATTGAATATATTTAAATATTCTAAATCAAGATTGTGCAATCAGATTTGTTTGGGTTTGTATTGATCTCTTTTTAGTTTTTCGCTTTACCCTGCAAGGTGAACGAAAAGGCGCCAGTCTGTACAGCACAGTGTAGGGTAAAACGAAAACTATAAGAGATAGAACAAATCTAATTGCACTATGTCTATTTCAATTATTTAAACAAATTCATAGTGAATGTAAATCATGGCTAACTTGATTTGTAAATCGCAAATAAATTTTTTTACGTAGAATTTAGTAGCGTATTTATATTTTTTCCATTGAGTTTAACTTTAAAGTAATAACACAAAGTTAGGTTTTTTAAATGGAATACCCTGTATATTTTATCACCAGTTAAAAGGTCTCCTAAAAAGCTATAGGGAATATCACATTTGATATATCTATGTTTAATATTTTCGGAAATGTGGCCATCAAAAGGATTTTTTGACGAAACACCCTATATATTATATTACCGTTCATAGACAATAGACATTTAAAAAAATTTAACAAAATACCATTGATATATTAATTTATATCTTATAGTTTTGGAAATATAATCATCCAAATTTATAAAATAGTAGATATACGCACTAAGAATTGGAAACATATATTTCCAAAACTGTTTAAGATAATTATTTTAAATGTGGTAAATACTTAAAGGCCTTTAAAATTACTTTTTAATGGTGATAAAAGGGACAGGGTGTTTTATTTAAAAAATGTCATTTGTGATCGAACACAGGATGGCTATATTTCTGAAACAATGACAAAATAAGTATATTTAAATGTGGTATTTTTACGGCTTTTACGGTGACATTTCTATTGGTGATTTAATATACAAGATTCCATTAAAAGAAACAACTTTATGTTATCTAGTACAATAAAACCGTTTAACATAACATCAGGTATCAAATTGTGTCAGTCATCTACCAGGATTAGCCAAAAATGTAATTTTTGCTCAATAGTCGAGCACCTGTATTTTTGCTAATATCGCAAATTGTTATAAAGCAAGATGTTTAGAATTAAACATTACTTCGAAATATGCAATTTTGTTTATTTCCATTATTTTCTTAATTTTATCTGCGAAATCAAGAATAGTTAAGTTTGTACATTAGTGCATTCTACATTCTTCTCGTTTTAATAATACTAAATTTAAAAAGTTTATTTGAAACTGTCCTATGACATTTATAATTATTCTTCGTTTTTTTTGTCCAGGAATGTCAAGTCAATACAATATTTCGGGTAATTTTACAAAAACCTTTATTGAATCGTAATTCCAAATAAATTAATGACCCGTAATGAGTTATGGAATTTCTTGCTATACTCGGTACGCTATGTGCGTTATTATCTAAAATTTAGAACACAATTTTGACCTAATCTAATCTTCATTTAAACTTACTGGTACTTATCGATGTAAATATATCGCACAGTTATATTGTTTTACCAGTAAAATAAATACCTATAAAAAGTGTGATTTGATACCTACATAAATATGAAACTAATTTTCTTTTTAGTGTGTACAAGTTTCTTCATTTCTGAAACTATTTTTGCTTTACCAGGTATGCAATAGTTTAGGTTACAAAATGACAATTCGTATCAAATCGGTGGCAACATACTTCAGCTTATGGTAAAGATCCAAATAGGAAGCGACCATCACCCATCTGTTTACCGGATAAAAACTGTTTATATTAAAGATAGTATTTAAACAAAGGTATTGCTATAGGGTTGCCTAAAAAAATAAGGTCAAGGCTATGACCAATTAAAAAAAGTAAGCTTTAATTTTTGTGACCCTGTATAATGTCAATTTTCAGTTTTTTATTGTACATGACAGTACTTAATAATAGTGCACTTTGTTTCTTCGATTTTATAAATAAAAGTGTGGTAAATTTTTAAATTTTAAATCTATTTTTTGTACATTCTGTATTATTTAAAAATCTATATTGTAATAACTAGCATACGTACGTATTTAAAAATATGGGGGTTGCAATATACAAGGTGTGTCAAAAATTCTAAGTTCTTTTTTTATTAAATAATATGGCCTTGACCTAATTTGTTTGAGGCAACCCTATGGCAATACCTTTGTTTTAATACTATATCTTTAATATAAAACAATTTTTATCTGGTAAACAGATGGGTAAAGGTCGCCTTTTATTTGGATCTCTTACTATTGATACAGCGTGTCTACATAAGTTTGCACCAAATAGAAAACTTTTTTATTTTTAATTTTACAAAAAAAGTTATATTTTATAAAAGTTCTGCATGGTCTTAAACCTAAAATGCAATCATCAGATATTAATCTTTTTGGTGGTATACAAGGTATGTCAAAAAGTCTTAATTTTGCTTAGGAAAAAAGTACCTTTATTTTTCGTAATATAGAAAATTTTTACTTGGAAAAGATGTTAAGGATTAAAAATTCCATTCAAATATGCAAACTTGTTCATTTTCAAGATAATTTTTTTGCGATAACGAGAGTTTTGGTAACTTTTCGCTGTTTTGACCAGTTACCACTGCAAAAAATGATATCGGATGTTTGCATTTTGGGTTTTAGATCATGCAGAGCTTTTTATAAAGAATAACTTTTTACGCGAAATAAATAATAAGTTAAGTTAAGTGGGCACGATCTATAAAAACTTTAAAAAATATGGAGCAAAGTTAAAGAAAAAATAATTTTATAATAAAAGTTTAAGTATAAGTGGTTATTAATTATCTAAATGAGTTAATGAAATAACATGTTTTATGGAAATTAAATTAATATTAAAAATATTTATAAAAGAAATGTACCTTTTTATATGAATATTTATACATCTTTATATAAATTACACAAGCTACCTGTTTGACTTAGTATTTTTCTTAAATAGTACCTAAGGTTTTTTTAATGCTTTTAATTATTTGAATATGAGTATGTTTATTTTATTTTTATTTATTAAATTTTCTTTAAGCAATAATATTAATTATGATTGTTATAAATTCGCTTACAGCTAATATATTTCCTATACCGTATTTATAAAAACAGCAATATTTAAATTAAAATTTCCGAAAATATTTTAATACTACTCTTGCCTATTTTTTAACGAATATTATTAAGTTTAGTCACCGTCCCTATTTACTTAATTAACTTCTGTAATATTACATTTCACTGTGAGACTACGATATCTGAATAATGGTTATTAGATAGATAAATGAATAGATTTTGATAGCGTGTTATACAAAATACAAATTTGTTTACACATGTTAATTTGAAAATGTAATAAATTTTACCAAAATCTGGTTAACATAAACAAAACCAGAAATAATTTAAAATTTTCTAACAAAAATCACAACAAAATATTAAAATCACATGTCAGGCGTCATATTCTCATGACACTCCAGGGTCCCAAAATTTGAACCAACGTAATCTTAAATATTATATAGTGCATTTGGTGTTAGAAAAGAATAAATAACCCTATTGAAGCACTTATTCTCCATCATTTTTATTATAGATATCAAAAATTTGGAAAATAGATGATTCATATAGGTATTTCTAAAAGTAGCTTTACAATTTGCTACGGTTTTTAAATGAGTGGCAAATATAATGCAATCATCCACATAGCAGAACTTACCAGTTTAGTTAAATTAGTACAATAAATATCATAAATGTCAATCCATGCTTCGGAACATTTCGGATACTCCGTTTTTTCTGCGAACTGCGTCATCTTGTCTTATTTCCAATTGTTCTTTCGGACGGGCTATATTCCACTGTTCGTAAATGCCTTTTGTTTTGCGTTTTTTATTTTTTTTCCTATTTTCTTCAGACCCTTTTAAAAACACTAAGGTCTTCGTTCGCGCCCAGCCATCTTGACAAATTTGCAGACAACACCGCATTAAATTATGGCAGAGTTGTCAAAATAGTGCTTACTTTTTATCTTATGTAAACATAAATAATAAAATTTGCTACACTTTTTAATTTTAAATAAAAATTAAAATAAAATTAAACTGGTCAACTTATTAAGTTGGTGTAAACCTTACAAATTTTTGGTGTAAAAACTACGCTCTTTTATTTGCAAAAGTCAATAGTTAACCTTACTTTATATGTGAAAGAACTTTATATTTTTTCTTTTTATTAACAACGATTAAAGTTATGTTCTCTATTGTAAACAACGTGTTGAATAGATTGTAATTTATTGTCTAATAATTGTGTTCTTTATCTAAATATGAGACATGATGTAATTTACCAAAAATGTAAGTTTACATATGGCAAATTTATATTTTGGGTTTGATGATAAGTTACGTGTCTTCTTATACCTTCTTCTATTCACATACGCATTTTAAAAGCCGGGGGTGCTAAAACTTCATCATTACTTAACAAAACGAACCTACTTGTCCATACATTTTTGTCGCGCGGCTATTATATCAAAAACTAGGGGGTGCAAGTACACCCATAGGCGTAACTAGCCATTGAACCTAGAGGGGGCCTAGGGGGCCTGACAATACCCTGAGAGGGGCCCGGACACTACTTAAACGTTATGTGTACACATATACCATATAGGTACATTTTTTCTGGGAGGGGCCTGGCAACACCTGGGAGATGCCCGGCCCCCAGGTCCCCTCGTAGTTACGCCGATAAGTGCATCCCCCTTACAGTCTCCTCCCAGCAGCGTCCCTGATAAATGATGACATAAAAGTTATTTACAATAACTTGTTGGCTATTTTTCTTTTCAATCCATTTGTTAACAGCTGATTTTTTTTTTGCTTTTTGCGCCAGCAGGAACTTTAGAGTATAATGGTTGCTACTCATTTAGTTACCGAATCAAAGGGTAAAGCTACAATAATACAGAAAAAATCATATTAACTGTCTAATAAACATCATTGGGATATCTTAGTTATAAGCAAAAATTAATTTTACTAAAAATCTATTAAACTAAATAGCCGTGTGTTAACTAAATTAAATTATAGGTAAAAAAACAAAGAATCATATTAACTGTCTAATAAACATCATTGGGATATCTTAGTTATAAGCAAAAATTAATTTTACTAAAAATCTATTAAACTAAATAGTCGTGTGTTAACTAAATTAAATTATAGTTAAAAAACAAGTAACAGTAATAATCAGATATTTTCTAAACTAAAAATTTAATTATCACTGATTTTGTAAATTGCAATATTTTTTAGAAGTCCATCAGAGGATCACTGAATTTCTAATAATCATGTTGTAGATTATCGTTTTAAAAAACTTGGTGTTTCTAAGTAAACCCTATTTTACTTTGTCCTTTATCTTCTGCAAATATATTAGGAACCGTTTGGCAATGACATTTTTACCCATAATAATAAAAATGATAATACAATATTTACACCACATATTTAAGAATAACTATACCGGGTGATGCATCGCAGGGCGGGACATATGAAATCCCATGTAATTTTTAATGGGGTCAATTATTGGCTCCTCTAATTATTTTAGGGAAAAATTCTATAAAAATTTATTGAAGAGCATGCAAATCTACGTCCATGGTAAAAATTTTAGATATTTCGGTTAACCCGTTTGCTAGTTAGCTGCTAATATATTTTTAAAAATTGTTACATTATTATCGCCTCATATTTATGAACAACAATAAAAATACCAGTTAGCGTGACATTACGTTGTCATTTTGAAATTTGGTGCTTTATTATTATCAAAAATCGTACAGTGAAAAGATTAAAAGTTGTATTTATACAAACGAATTAAGTTAAGTTAAAATAAACTAGAGTACCAAATTTTAAGAACTTATGACATTTATAATATTTACATGCTTCAATAAATTATTAATATTATTACAATAATTAATATATTGGAAATAAACTTAAGATTTAAGAAAATTTTCAAATATTCCTCCATTGACTGCTAGACAATAACCCAGACGTTTATAAAATTTTCTTCTTACATTAGCTAACTGGTATATTGAAATTTTATTGCATTCTGCAGAAATAGCATTTTAACATCTAGATTAGAGTAGCTTTTATCCTTGTATATTATGCTTTTTAAATGGCCCCAGAGGAAGAAGTCATTTGGCGAAATATCAGGAGACCTGGCTGGCCAATTTATGGTGTGATGTAGGCCAATAACATTTCCATTAAAAGCATTGTGTAAATATTCCCAAACAGCCAGGGTATTATGTGCCGGGCAGCCATCCATTTGGTACCAAATTTCCTAATTTTCCCTGGATACATCATTTAAAGCGGGTAAAAGTAGTTCTTCGAGTAGTTCCAAATAAAATTCTGCATTCAAATTTTGATTAAGAAAAATGGTCCAATAATATGTTGTCCGAAAATCTTCGCCCAAACATTTACTTTCTGTGGATATTGCGTCCTCGTTTCGACAAACCTGTGTTGGTTTTATTTGCTCCAGTATCGGTAATTTTGATGATTGGGTTCATTGTTTAACGTAAATGTGCACTCATCAGTAAAAAAATTATTTCTTAAAAATTTCCTGTCCATGTCTGCCCTTTTCATCATGTCAAAACCAAAAACTTGCCGTCGCATTTCATCTCCATACCTTAGCTCTTAATGTCTTTCATATTTGTATGAAATGTATTTATGCCTTTTCAAAATCCGGAGCACTGTTTATTGATCTTTTCCTATGATATCCTGAAGTTTTCTTTACTCACCTTCCCTTCATTTTCTTCCACGTGCAATAAAATTTCCAAGTCTCTATCATCTCTTACATTTTCTTCTCTTTGATACTCCCTAGCTTCACATCTGCAGTTATTTATCACTGTGCCTTTGGTCTCAAAATTTTTGATAGTGCTATCGACTGTTGATTTTCCGGGTATCGGTCTATTCGAATACTGAGCAGCGAACATGTCAGACATCTTTTGGTAACTATTTCCTTGATAGTACCATTTAATCATCAATACTTTTTCTTCAGTAGTATAACTCATGGTTAATTTTTTCGCTCTACGATTTTTTGATAATAATAAAGCACTAAATTTCAAAATGACAACGTTATGTCACGCTAACTGGTATTTTTATTGTTGTTCATAAATATGAGGCGATAATAATGTAACAATTTTTAAAAATATATTAGCATCTAACTAGCAAACGGGTTAACCGAAAAATCTAAAGTTTTTACCATGAACTTCAATAGAGCTCTTCAATAAACTTCAATAGAATTTTTCTTTAAAATAATTAGGGGAGCCAATAATTGACCCCATTAAAAATTACATGAGATTTCCTATGTCCCGCCCGGCGATGCATCACCCGGTATAGCCGTGAACAAATAAGCAAGATTCAATTCAATGATACCAGTATCTGTCAATTATTGTTACGCAAAATCCTACTAACAAAAGCACCTAGTCTATGTCATTTGGTAAGCGTTTGATTATATTATCTTCCTTTTATTCACGGCTTTTAAATTTCCTTAGAGACCGACCCCTTTAAGTTGCGAATAATGTATTGTTTTCGAAACGTTCATTATAAATGTCATGTATAATGCTGTAGATGATATTATATCGCTTTCCCCCTTCACGTTTATGTAACGTTTTTGCATTAAGATAAGATTCTATTTATTATTTATACAGAATTATATGTTTTTTTTTGTGTAGGGCAACTGCAACAAATTTCATTTAATTTTATAAAAAAATCCACAATAAAGTTTCTGGTGTTTTTAGAATTATAATATATTATGACGTAAATTTTTGACAGGGTGCTAGTTTAGGCCACTAGGACTATTACCATATCGTTGTATAAATAACTATTTATACGACTACTATATGATACTATTTCTTTGGAAATTTATTTTGCTAAATGAACTAAATATTAGCACGGGCATACCCCGCACCGGCAAGATGGGACTTTTATCTCTTTTAGTTACCATCCCCCAACACTTCAATTTTTTTGTTTCTATCCTTAGACTATCCAAGAAGAATTAAAGCCCTAAAACTAACGTACCGTGGGTGTTTTAAGCGTGGTAAGAGGGAGTTTGTTAACACCGTACTCATTTGAAGATTTGAAGGGGAAAGAAAGACTTCGCGGGGAGCATGTTCTACAATCTTCCCTACCTTTAATTCCGCTTTTCTACAATTTGCGTAATACAGGGTATTAAGTAACTCAACCGACAAACTTCTAGCGGTGGTTTCCCTATGGAAAAAATACTACATAGATATGCATATGCTCTAAACGTCTTGGTTTTTGAAATACGAGTTGTTAACAATTAAAAAAAAATATTGTGTTTTTATGATAACTTTTATACCAATTCAGACATTTTTAAATAATTAGAGAGGCGCCTTCTATGCATCAAACGAGATTTTTTAGATACAATTATTTTTTTTACCAGTGTTGCTCACCAGGAGTTCCAGGTAAATATTTTTTTAATAAAAAATTGTACGCTACTACATTTTTCTCAAAAAAAAACACACATTTAAATTCCCATTTAGTTTGGAACAAAGGACTAGGCTCAATCCCTATGGAAAGAGGCTTTCGGTTATTTTTTTAAAAATATTTAATTTGTTCTAGATCTTTCTTTCTTCCTGATTAAACGTTCTCGGGGGCACAATATCCGAGCGCCTCTAGTTTTAGAGTTATAAAGCCTCAAAGTTAAATATTTGCCAAGTTGAAATTTCGAGTACTTCCTATTATTTTAAATTCTTCTTGATCTTATTAAGCTTTTACAGGACATTTTTTGATGCAAACCTATAGGTTATTATACAGGGTGGTCATTTAGAAATGAAACAGAGCTTATATTGGACACTCCAGGTCATTTAAGGAAAAACGCTCAGACTCGTCAATTTTTGATTTTAGGAAAACAATTTTTGCTTCTTTTACCCCCTGAACTGCAGGCATCTAGCAGGGATAAGACTTACCCCTAAAATCTTAAATAGAAGGAGGGGTCGAGTGATACCTGATTTTAAAGCTCTCTTGACTTGATTACAACTGCCAAGTTAAAAGTCTCTTTAAAAAAAAAAACTCGTATTGGTAAGATTGTCTCTACATCGTTTTATAAATTTTACTATCTTAGGTTTTTATATTATACCCAAACCTTACATTTAAAACCTAAAACTTACATTTAAAGCTTAAGTTCTTTTATAATTAAATTTTTTTTTAATGAAAAAAAATACAATGCTTGTCAAGAATCAGGACCCCTCCTCGACCCCCTAACATTTGAATTGTTTGGTATTTTTCAGGAAAATTTTAAAAAATTAAAAAATTAAAGAAAAGGGGGGTTTGGTGGTACATTTTAAAGCCCTAGACGACTACTTTATAACCCCAGAATATAAAAAGCAATACCTTTACCTACCATAAAATGGCGGTACCGTGAAAATTACCTTAAATCCTGATTTGGATGGCGATATTTAACAAAGTAATAAAGTTAGATATACCTTATGTGGTATGTCTTTTAAATGTCTTTTAAATGATGATATATTATACAAGGGTGCGTCGTTAATAAAAGCTATATATTTTGTCCTACCCTGTATAATATTATTACCAGTATTATCTTTAAATAGATCCTTAAAGGTATATTATATAGTAAATTCAACATAAAGCTTGTAGTCTTACATTAACATTTACCATATTATTAAAAATGCACCAAAATAATTATTGTATTAATAAATTTTGATCATTTTTGTGTATTTTAAAAATACCATATAGAGGTGTTTAAGATACTAGGGATCAAACTTCAAGGTGTGATTTCTTACGTTATTTTATGAAAATAAAACCTATAATCATATGTCCGGAGTTTATTTAAGTTTTTGTTTAAATATTAAATCCTATCCTACTAGCTTTACATAAAAATTAAACTCTTTAATTTGTGCTTTTAAATAGTGACAACATCGCATTTTGAATTCACTGTTTAAGTTCAAGAAACGGCATAGCAAAATAAATTAATAAGTATATTTATTTTAAAATATATATGTATGTTAACTCGTAAGCGTCGTAAATTTTTCTCAAAAAGATTTTTAATCGTTATCTCATTTAAAAAATTAACACACAGGCTGTAATTTAACTGGTATGACATAGGATATGACTCTTTACCTTATTTTAGGAAGAAAAGTCCATATAAACATATGTCCTAAACCTCCTAACTTTTAAGATACAGAGTGTTAAAATTTAAAAAAAATCTTTTTTAAAATATTTTAACTATTCTTGACCTAATTTTGTTTTAATTTGGCAATATTGTAATGACACTAAGGGAATAATTTATTACTAACTTAATTACATTAAATAAGTCCAGTGGCATCTCGAGAGTAAACTGAAGGAATATTTCCAACAAATATCGGTACGCCACTGACTGTGTAAATGGGTGTAAAATTTTTTGTTCTTTCTTAAGATTAAGCAAATAAAAATACTGCTTTTATATCGCTTAATTTTTTTTTCAGTATCTTGCTTAGTTTAAGAGAAAACAAAATAAAAGTCACTTAATTAAATATTTTTAGACCATAAAAAAGGCTGGCTGGTATAGGGAAAGGGGCATTGCTTTTGGTTAGTTCTGATTAAGTCTAAATCTGCTTAGATAAAATTTAACGCGTGCGAAGCCACGGGCAAAAGCTAGTAGACCTACAAAGCAATTTTTTTAGACCTGCTAAAAATGTTGGCTATGTTATTTTTTAATTGCAAAATGCTGTTGTTGAGTGTATAGGGCAGACCTGTCTAAGGTAATCATTTTTTTGGTTTTTGTCTATATATTTTTTTTATCTGTTTAACACTCCAAGAAGGCTTTGTGCCTAAGTACCAGAGTACCGTGGGTGTCGGGTTAGTGAGATGTTTAACCCTTTTCCACGCTGTTCCGTCAACGTTATCCAAGCACTGAAACATGCAATTTTTGCAATTTACAGCACTTTTAGACAACGCGGTAGTGCCACCACGGACGTTATTTTTCATTTTTTTTTTTAATAACTACTACCTGGGGTAGGCAGAATACTACACAGTGGTTTGCCAAGCCATCTATGAGGTGACGAGCGATTAAAAAGCCAATGTCCGGTTCCGAGATTCGAACTCGGATCGCTGCGGTGAGTAGCTGGTACGTTACCGCTGCACTACGCTCGCCACATTTGAGAGTCCTAGTGTACAATCGCCATTGTTTCTTATACAACAAATACAAAAAGATGGATTTTTTTGCACTAAATTTTAAAAATCGCTTTTTAGGCCATATGTGACAGAGTGTTCAAACTTAAGAAAGAATGAAGTATATTCATAGATTCTTTGCTCATTTTTTATGAGATACTACCTTTGCCCGCGTTAAATTCAGAGTAAAACAATTTTCCTTTCCCTATACCATGAGGAATTCTAATGTTATTATACATATAAACCTTCCTCTTAAAACACTCCATTAAAAAAACTGCATCAAAACCCATTGTGTAGTTAGGGTCATCTACTTTGTTTTATACTTAGTATTGATAACATAAAAATCTAATTTTGGAGACTGTAGACTTTAAAACTAGGCCCCTCATTTCTAAAATATGCATAAGGACCTCGTTACATTAATCACCAAAATCCCGTGGTAAAATTTGCTAATTTGTTTATAAATTAGGGAATAATAACTATTTTGTAGTTTTTCACGAATTAATTTAAAAACAAGCTGCTCTAGGACCATTTTCAGCCAAACGCCTACATTTCAATGTTAATTAATTAATTATTAATACAATGTAGTAAAATTATCGGCAAATATTATGAATGCACGCTCATGGCATCTGGTCAAGGACCTTTTTTACAAACTGTTTAGCACAGTGTCGTTGGCAGAAATCCAGCTAATATTTATTTTTCTCCCGGTCTTTTAAACGATTACTCAAAGAATTGTTTCGCTGTACTAATGAACTGTTTCTATTTACAGAAAATTTATGCGGAGAATCGCAAAAAGGCGCAGAGTGCACACGCGCAGCTTGACTCGGTAGGCCCCAAAGTCGAATGGCCCCTCTACAATCAGCCGACTGATACTACGGTGTTCCATGAAAATAACCGACGAAATGTGATTTTCAAAAACGCTTATTAGAATATTTTAAGAAGAAGCATACTGAAAAGCATGCGAGGTAAGGCAATAGAAGGTTTTTATTGGTAATTTTTTAAAGCTAGGCTTCTTATTAGTGAAAGTTTAACAACAGGTACTTTTTACAGGGATGAGAAATTAAGATTAGGAGATGTATAAAGTACCTTTTGTTCTGTAATAATAATTAAAAAGGTATACTACTTCTACTTTACCAGGTGTCAAGTTATAAATCTACACCCTCATAACTCTTTTGTTTTTATTATGCAAAATAAATTATAATATTAATTTGTTGTGTTAATTGTGTAGTTTTCGAATCAGTAATCAGATTTCTATTATCTCTTAAGATATACAGGGTACGACAAAAAGTATGATTTTTAAAATGGAACACCCTATACACATATTACTTTACCATTAAAAAAATTTCAAAGAGCTTTAAAAATACTACATTTAGATATGCTTTTATTATTTTTAAAAATATAGCCATTCAAATCTAAAGAAGAAGTGTAAATTTTAATTATGTATATCATGGAAATAACTACAAAATTGCCAAAATTCCATATTTAACCATATTTAAAAAGCATTAAAGATAGTAGTAGTAAGTATGGTATTTCTGTAACGCTTTCTTTTTAATGATGATTTAATACCTTGTATATTAAACCATTTAAAAAAAAGATAATCCTATATATTTTAAGAAATAATAGCAGTCATATGACAAATACAGATACTACACAATCAAAAGTTAGAGGCGTGTAAATTAAATTTCTAATGGAATGGTGGAATGGTGTCTCCCCGGTAGCCCAGTGACTAGTGTCTTTGATTTGAGACATCTTTAGGCATTCTCTAAAAGATGCTTTATTGTTGGAAGATTATTTATCTCATTAACAAAGCTGTCATAAGAAAAGTATACATTAAAGTTGATTTAGTTCACAAAACTAAAAATAAAATCAATATACAAAGATATGAGCACACTAGGTCTTACAAACATTTTAAATTTGGTGCTTGGGGGACGATGGAGGAAATATAGGTTGAAGGTACAGGCGTGTAAGTAGGTACAACATTTGTTACTAGGTACTGTAATAATAATTATTTGCAGTGAGGCTCTTTTTATTTTTGGAATAAAAAAATAATTTTTGACAGATACACTTTATGCTTACAGTAGTAATTTTTAGTTAAGGACTTTTTGTGGAACGCAAAAAAATACATTTCCCAGTTCCCGGCATTCCCATGTTTTTTTACGAGCCCCCTAGGCCCCCCAGGTTTGATGCCTAGTTACGCTTATGGGCATATGCCTTTGAGGGCTGTCAAAAAGATAATACAAATTAGATTACTGATTTAAAAACTAGAAAATTTACAAAATGTTGTTAAATTTGATAATTTTGCAATTACATTTAATGGAATATTTCAAGATTTGCTTATTAAAATTATTCAAAACTTGGCACGAACGTTTGTCAGATTAGTCTTTCCAAAAAGTTATCTCAACATTTTTTCTGTGAAATCTACAGTAACCTCCTTAAAATTCACATGGAATTTTCTATGATCCGCACGGCGACGCACCACCCGGTATAGATGTTTTTCTTATTTATCTTTTTTGATTGGTTTCGTAATTATTCTAAAATTTTGTTATAAAAATCAAAATAAGGTAGACTTGTTTTTTAATTGTTCTAGGAGCTTTAAATAGTTTTAAAATTACCAATTACAAAAAAATAATATCTTTCGTATTACATCAAATGTAGTTTATTTATAATATTAATGTTTTTTTTTCAGAAATAACCATTTATCAGGAACATACAGCAAGTTAATGCAAGAATGGGTTAGGAAGGTTGATAAAATTGAGTCAAGTACGAAACGGAAGGTAAAAGATGCCAAAAACAGAGAGTTTTTCGAAAAAGTATTCCCAGAGCTTAGAAAACAAAGGGAAGACAAAGAGAGGTATGTTTCATATAGCAAAGTTCTATTAATATTTTTCTAATAAAGCCAACATTTGCTCTGCATAAGATATATGTATGTCCCAAATAAATGATAGAAGGTACCTTAAAAAATAATTGTATAAGTTTCACCTGAAAGAAAAATGTACTTGTGTGTTAAAATTGGGTGTGTATAAAGTGCATTCCAATTAAAACTAGCCAGCCCCTATAATTTCGTTGTTTGTACTCTTGTAAAAAAATCGTGAAACAGGTCAGTTTTTATTTTTAGGGGGACATTTTTCGTGTTAAAATTTTTGTTCTCCAGGGTTATACCGCCTCACAACACAAGCGTCAATAAGATAGATAGAGAGAAGGTTAAATCAGAAAGGAGGTCAAGTGATACCTTATCTTAAAAGGTTTTAAATTCTCTATTTAAAATACTAGTTTTTTAAAAATCGGTTTAGTAGTTTCCGAGAAAATATACTCTTAATACCTGGTGTCTTTAGCACCTTGTAAGTTTTTAATTTTTAAAAATATTGAAATAAAATTTGGTATGTAGGTGCATCTCCTAAATGTGCGATATTTTATTCAGTTGTTTTTTGTTACTACCGTTTTAGCCGGAAACGACCTCAGCTTTATTATATCAAAGGGGATACCCAATATATTTTTATTTATTGAAACAGAAAACGTCATTCCGAGAACAATAATACTTCGGTTGCTACTTTTTGATATCTAACTTCTAAATATTTTTAGTTTTAAATTTTTAATCTACCGTACCTTAATTGTGTTAAAAATTAAAATTTTCGACCAAGTAGTTACGGCAAAATAACTAGTTACATTTATTTTCCCTCACTTCTTGGGCCAAAATTTACAGTTTTATCACATTATAGGACTCTAAATCGAAAATAAAAGATATTTATAGGATAGATGTCAAAAAGTAGCAAAATGAGTGTTATAGTAAATAAAAATATATCAGGGTGTCCCATTTAAAATTAGAAAGTTGAGATCATTTCCGGCTTAACCAGAAGTAACAGAAAACTAAATACATGAAATATGGCACATTTAGGTGATATGTCTACGTGCCAATTTTTATTTTGATATTATTTTAAAAATTATGTTACAGGGGCTAACGAAACCAGGTATTTAGTGCATATTTTCTCTGAAACTACTGAACCGATTTAAAAAATTAAAGTATTTTAAAGAGAGAATTAAAAAACCATTTAAGATAAGGTAAAGCTTGACCCCCTTTTCCATTTAAACTCTGTGACGTTTGTGTTGGTGGGGGAGAAAATAACACTGGACAAGTAAATTTTGACACAAAATCCTGTCCCCCAAAAATAAAGATTGACGTGTTTCAGGGCACAAATAACGGAATTATAGGGGTGGTTCGTTTTAATTGGAATGCACTTGTACAATAAGTGGTTAAATTAGCCTTTTAGCTGCTACTTAGCTCAAAATAAGTGAACAATTGGTTTAAACCTTTTTCGCGCAAAAAATATTTGTCCGTTTTTTTTATGGGGCAAAGGGTTAATTGGTATTGCCAGCCACCAGAATACCCCCCGCACCTATACTGTTATGCTTATCTACGGCGTCCAAATGTCGCGTACCGTTAAGTAATATGCGATTCATGGACTGCCACTGTGTTTATTTGGTTGCAGATCACGACGTTTCAATTGGCACCTATCGTCTTCTTCTGGTGAATTTCGTCAGGTGTAAGTAGATTTAGTGACTTCAACCGTGTTTACATAAAATTTTGCAGTGAATTGTATAAAATCAACTGTCCTACGTTTTTAATTGAGTGTTAGTTATGTAAGAACTAACTCAGACTTCTGAACGTTCTTTATTAATTATAATGGTTTGTTTGTTGTATAATTAGGAATTTTAATTGCATATGCATTTAATTTTATGCTCTTGAAATGGTCATTAGCACATAAGAGACTGCTATAATCAATTTCGGCCATGTAAACATCCTTTTTATTGCATAATATAGTATGTGAACTTATTCAGGCTATAACTTCAATGAGATAATAACAAACAACCAAAATAATAAAAAAAGGCATGCAGTGCAGACTAATACTAGTCTGAGAAAATGAAAGAAACTGTATTTTGTGCGTTTCATTTAATTTCCTTATAATCTCACTTTCACAAAACCACACCCTTTCATTTAATACTTGTCCTGCAAGAAGATCCTGCCAACTAGAAGTGATTATATTTGTAACTTTGGAGTGGAGTAAATTTATGTATTTTTGGTCTCAAGTTTTCACGATCTTATGGCAAACATTGGGTAAGGCAGTGCCGGATTAAGCCTCTGTGATGACTTAAGCAATGTACTCTTGTGGGAGATTTTGAAGGCCAAAAAAGTCCTTATCTGTATAAAACACACACAAAATGCATTTGGCGATCGGCCATTCTAATGTGCTAGCCCATATGTTTTTTTTGCTCTTTATGGGGTTCCATGATGCCCTAAGCAATTGCTTAATTTGCTTATATGTTAATACGGAAATGATCGCAGGGTATCAAGTTATAAACTTACACCCTTAACCTTATTAAAAGAAAATGGTGCTGATTTCTATTTATTGTTTTGTTTTGGCAAATTCACTAAATTTAAAAAAAATATATATAAAAAGTATATTTGCAATTTCTTGCTATTTTGTAAAAATTTTAATGTAAATTAAAGCTATCATACTTAAAACTGCAGTTATTTGCAAGACTTCTAAAAACAGATCGTTTTTACTCTGCAAGAATTACCTACGGTAACTGTTTTAAACCGTGGGTTTCGACAATAGAGAAAGAAAAAAGTTGTAATAGAGTTAATTATAAACCCTTTTAATATCCAAGGTCCTGATGATTTAAAATAAATTATTAGAACTGGTTAATTATAAGTATTATTTATAGTTTTTGTTTATAGTAAGAAAAATACTTCCTGAAGTCCAATTATAAATTTTCACCCTCTTTTTCGCTTTTATCCTATAAAATTAACAGAAATATAAGTTTATTAAATTAATTTTGTAGTTAATAAATCAATTATCAAATTTGTATTATCTTTTAAGATATACAGGGTAGGACAAAAATATAATATTTTTAAATGCAACATCTTGTATATTATATCACTAACACAAACGTAGATCTTTTGTATGGGGGTGGGGGTTCTGAATCCGAAAAAATACTTAAACAAAATTTTAAAGAGCAAAAAAAAGGTCCTTACTTTCCCACACACTGTTTTCTTCCCCTATTAATTACTCATTTTCATATCCTCTTTCCTTCTTTCAAAATGCTATGGGGGAGGGGGTGTTCCTGACCGTACACATTAAAAACATTACAAACTTAACACTCTTTCATACAAATTTCCCTTTTACAAATGCTTAGCGGGGGGGTTAAACCCTTAGAACCCCCTTATATACGCCAATAATCAATAATAAAAAGATCTTTCAAAGAGTTTAACAAAATTACCACATTTGATATGTCTAACTTTAATAATTTTGGATATATATTAATTTTATCCAACAGTCCCATAAGCTCGCTGCACTGTGTGACTGTAGATTCAAACAGAATTTCTCACAAAAATATAAGATATTACCGTTTTTACAAAGATTATTTTTAAAAGGAAAATGATATGTGAATGATTGTATTTTAGGTTGATGTGCGGAAATTATACTTTGTTGGGACATTGTATTGCTTTAAATTTTTTTAGAATAAATTGAAAAAGTAATATAATATTTTTCTATTTATTTGCTTTTAGGTTTAACAGGGTAGGTTCTCGAGTAAAATCGGAAGCAGATATGGAAGAGATTATGGACAACCTTCAAGAACAAGCACTAGAGGATAAAAAGATGCGCAGCTATGCAGTGATACCTCCGATCATATTGGATCCAAAGGAGAGGCGGATAAAGTATACCAATAACAATAATTTCATTGAAGATATGGAGGCTGTTTATAAGGTATGATATTGAAAAAGTTAAAAGGGGCATTTTTTGGTAAAATTAAAAGTAGCACAATGTACAGGGTGTCCAAGAATATGTGGGCAATCTCTCGGATTCATATAAAACATATAAAAATAATGTGACAAGATCATATAAAATATTTTCCCAAAGTCGCTCTTTGCAGAGTTATGTGCCCTTAAAGGACGCCACTAAAAATCGGTTTTGTTGTATAATAAAGGAATAAAAATATAATTTTTAAATAGCGTAAACTCTTAACTAAAAAAAAGGTACTCATTTTCGATATCAATAAATAAAGTTGTCGGTTCAACATAGGCTTCCTCTTATTTTATGCTGTCTCTAGCTTTAATTTATCGAAGGTTATGGGACCCTCCGCGATTGGTGTATTCCTTTTAACTTGTAGAACAGTTCTTCAGAATCGATAAAATAGTTTTAAAAGGAACACCAAAAAATGGTGACATTTATAAGATTTGACAGATTTGTTGTTCTTTGTTTGGTTTTTATATTAGTCATCCGTGGTTTATATTAATTTTTTCGGGTTCATTCATTAACCACAGTAAATTATTGTAGATATTTTTCAAATATAACCAAGTATTTTTACAATTTGCCTTTTGCCATATGTCATTAGTGTCAGAACACTGCGTGCACCTCCTTCATTGATGGTGCATAAGAGGCAAGGGAGAGATAATAGAACGGTTCTGCAGAACAACTCCACTATAAAAGGAACACTTACGGTGTTGTTCTGGGCGGTTCTAAAGCATAAAAGGAATGCACCAAGTGCTGCAACATCATTTTTAGTTTCGTGAGAATAAAAAAAATATATGTTAGTTTTTTTAGTACCATTGGCAACAGAATAACCTATTGTTTTTAGATGTCCTAACTAAACCAAAACTTTGTTTTTCTCAAGAATACTTCACTTTATCGATATCGGACCGAAGTACCTTTTTTAGCTAAGGATTTATGGTACCCAAAAATACTTATTTTATTTCTTAATTATACAGGGTGTAAAAATCATTAACACTATTGTGTAAGGGTTAGTCCCCCTGACGAACTAATGAAGGCAAATTTTTTACGAGGATACCATTTTTAAGAGTGCTTACTTGTATTTATCATAATAAAAAATTTTTTCATTATACCAAGTATTATAAGAGTTATTCAAGAAAAATCGTTTTCTAGCGGTGTCCTTAAAGGGCACATTTCTCTGTAAAAAGTGGCTTTAGGAAAAAATTTATAGGAACTTGTCACATTATTTTCGCGTGTTCTATATAAATCCAACATATGCCCACATATTCTTGGACATCCTGGATCATGACATAGAAATTCTAATGCAAATTGGGTACTGCTTCGATGTTGTGTTCATAACTAATTTTAAAGAAAATTGTAATTGAAAGTTATAAAAACACTACAAAAGTAACAATTGTAGTGGAAAACTGACTAGCTTTCAAAGAGCCAATTAAGAAAACCATTTTAAAACTCCTATTATAAAGCATTCATAATGCTTCTTTCCCTAGGTAAACTAGTGTTCAGTGTGTCGGGAATATACAGGGCAAAACGTTTTTTTTTTACTTACTGTCAGAAAAAAACCAATACAATAGTATACACAGATAGAACCCATTAGAATCTGCAACAAAAGCTCAATAGAAACCGCGATTGCTTTTGTCGCAGATTCTATGGTATTATATTGTTTTTTTTTCAACAGGTTTACTGTATGCATTCATGACAAATCTGATATTTAGCTTTATTTATTTCTTCTTTTTGTTTATTTTTACAACAAAAAGGTTAATTTAATCCAGCTTTTTTGTCACTTATTTCATTGCATCTGCCTTCTTTAATCTAGTCAGAGTCAGAATGGACCACATAATAGAGTGGATAATGGTGAATTATCCTCATCATCATCCCCAACCTCAT
>JACEGR010004469.1:0-87020 GCA_014170235.1 Listronotus bonariensis
CGCATTAATAACTTGACAACAATTGTCAACAACAAGTGGCAAGTCAACCATACCCTTGACATACCGTGTTGCTTACCATCAGCAGTACAAATATTTCTAATCTTAGCCGGAAAAATCTTAAGACCTAATTGACCTAAAATTTCTACTCCTCTTGAACCTACTACAGAAGAAGTAGCACCAGAATCCAATAAGACAGTAATATCAATATCCATTAACTTAACATTTATATACGGTCTATTATCTAAGTGTTTATTTACAAATAAAGGTGAAACTTGATTTCTATCAGAAAATAAAGAAGTTTTATTTGAACTCATAAACTCAGAAACTCTTTTAGCCAAATTTTCCAATCTGTCTGGTTAAAATAATTTTTCTTAACTGAATCTTGAATTGAACTTAAAGAATTTAAATGTGAAGGATTTTTATAAAAAGTTTTAGAATTAAAAGAATTTTTAGAAGGTTTATTAAAATTAGAAGAGGCGGTCCTTAAGGGAAAAGTGAGTCTGCCTCTAGGAGACACCTCCCTTATTAGTTTTTGAACACTTAGGGCATGTTGAAGTTTTGACATTTGCCTCCCCGCACTTAAAACAAAACATACTCCTTGGAGCTTTACAGTTTAAATAAGTATGATTAGCTAATTTACAATTCCAACAGACTAATGAAGATTTAGGTTTATTATCTTTATTTTTAGTTAAAGAAACATTTTGATTACTATTTCTATTTTGGGAACCAGACGGAGAAGAATGTGGTAAATTACTTTGAGATGACTGATTATTAACTTTACGAGATTTATTGCTATTATTATTCCGACTTTCCACCTGAGTTGCGAAATTTATTAAAAGAATGGTTATTTTGCTCAAAACTGGAAACTTCCTCTTTTGGTCTACTCTTATCCTTAAGATAATCAGCTTCTTCCAGCTTTCGACACAAATCAGAAAGTTCAGCAACTGTATTAATATTACATAAGGCTAAACGACTAATAAATTCTGGCAAAAGATTTCCTTTAATATGTTTAATTTTAGAAACTTCTACAGGAGGTCGGGATAATCTAGCAAAAAGAGCCTGTAAATGAGCTATAAAAACTACTGTTGATTCATTTTTCTTTTGTTTCCTTTTCTTAATCTGTTCCCACAGTTCATCATCAATGTCATCATGTAAAAAATCTTTCTTTAATCGAGCTACTAAAGAATCCCAATCTTGTACTGAAGTTTTAACACTTCGGTACCACACAGAACTGCGTCACCGACAAAGAATTCCGCAGCAGAATTAAATAAATCTTGATTTGAAACATTACGCGCCTGCGCCAATTCTGTTAATCTTTCTAAAAAAGGATAAAGTTTTTTAGACTCGCCATTAAAGCTGACTTGCCATTCGCTAATTGGTAAGTTACGCGTTGCACAGTGTACAATCGGTGCAGCTACATTAATGACAGGGACGGCGGTTGTCAAAGGTTCAGGCTCTTGGCCAGGTGTGACCTTGTCAAAAGATTTGACTCTAACAGCAAACAAGTCGCGGTTGTTTCTTGCGCATAAGAAAAAATATTAGCAGCTTCGGTTTCATCTGCAGGTAGAGGAATTCTTTTTACACGACCGATTACATGAGCTAAACGCGATTTGATTCTAGCAAAAGCTGAATCATTTGCATTTCCGTCAAAATCATCTATCACTCTTTCAATAGAAGCAATACTACGCTCGATGGCAACCTTTTCTTCTGCAAAAACTAGAGTGCAAAGAGTTAAATTTATATTTTTTCCCGGTTCCGACCGTTCTCCTTTTAAAAGACGTGACAATATTTTACGCTTGTCTGCAACTAACCGGTTTGAAGTAACTAGACGAATTTTAAGTTCGTAGTCAAGTTCGGCCTCTAATAAATGATTTGGTTGAAAACCATACACGTCCATGATGACAAATGATAATAACTTTATAACTAAATTTCAGAAAAAATTAAATTTTCAAAGAATTAAAATGAAAAATTAAAATATTTTAAATTGTGGGAAACAACAGCCAAAAATCAATTAAATTAAAAATTTAAAAATATATTAAATTATGGAAACAAAATATTTGTGCCACCCTGATATATATATATATATGACACTAACAAGTTTCAAATAAAATAAAAAAATCTTAAAAATGCAAGTATGGAATCAAAATATTTGTTTCACCTGGTATAATGAATTTAATTTAATTCAGAAATTAAAAAAAATCCAACCTGTATATATTCAACACCATACTATATGCTGATAAAAAAATTCACCATAAAAGAATTCAAGTCACTGCATGAACAATAGCAAAAAAATAGTGTGTAAAACACCCTGTATAAAACTTGAAAATTTTTTTTTTTATAAGTACCAAATGTAAAAAAATTTGAAAAGAGTAGTGACTGTCTCATAAAAAAATTATAAAGGCCTATATCATTCACAACTTTGTCCAAGTTTAAGAGAAAGAAATAAATGGCTGGCCAAAGCTAATTAAATGTAGATGCAGAAAAACAATGTAACCATATAAGTAATAATAATTAGACCGTACCTATACAAAAATGTTTAAGCGAAACTATAAAGTAATCTATCTCGACTAGCTTCTTTACGATACCATAAAAAAATACCAAATCCTTGCACTAAGGATTCAAAAAAATACTAAAAATGGATATTGACCAATAAAATTTTAACCAATGAGGGTTTCGTATAAAAATTTGCCAACTCTTAGTTATTCGATAAAAAATATCAATAAATAAAAAATTAGGTTATGAAAGTATAAGCAGAGATTTGAATTTAATTAAAAATATTTAGCTAAATATTACTTAATGCAAACAAAAGTAAAGAACTTTAAATTTAAATTAACACCCTGTAGTACTTATTACCAAACCAGTGCTTTCAATTTTATGAAAAAAATAGAAAATTTATATAAAAAAGGATATACAAAGCCCCACGCTTTAGGGCGTCATTTTGTGTGGCGTACCTTTTTATGGTAGCTTTTTCACTGTGCGAACGGCAGCTCTTGTGTCGGAGGCAGGGTAAGTCGACCACTCCGGATCGATTGTATATCCTTTCTTCTTGTTTTTTAAAAAATATTGGGCGCCACCTAGATTTATTATTTAGAGGGAATACTCAGTGTACATCTAGGAAACACTTAAGTAGTAAACACAGTTGGTATTTTAAAAGAAATTGGAAGCACCTGGTTAGGAATAAAACAAAAGGGGTTATCCAAAACCACTAAATCATTTATTTTAATTGAACCCTGTATAGGTTTTTAAATAAATTAAAAATAGTTATTTATACTTAATTTTGTACAATAAAAAATATGAGAACGTTTTACACGAGGTTATAAAAGGAATAAAAAAATAATAGTACCTAGCCACTCTTGGCAATTTCAAGTTTAAAATTAGCTTTAATTAAAAAGGGGTCCCTACTAGCGAAGTGTTCTAGAACCTTGACGCATGGGAGACTTTTATACAGTGAAATAAAAAAATTACCGAGAAGGCATCACAAAAGTTGTTATAATTTATGTTTATAATGTAAATTGAGAGTCTCTCTCTTTTTTTTTTTTTTATTAATAAAAGAATTTGAAATAGTTATTTAAGAAAATAGGTATGTTAATTATAAACAATATTATAGTAATGTAAAAATCTGGCCTGATCGGTTATCCCTCGTTGTCTTGTTCTCTCAAAACTAAAGTTGACTTCTTGGATATCTCATCTCTGCTTATGTACAACTATATACAGCTCTGGACTAAACCAGCAAGGATTAGTTTAAATAAAAACGGTCAGCATACATCAAAAATCGACCGAAGAAAACGTCCAAAACCAACACCCATTGGTTGGTAAAAAATGTATCAATTGAAGAAAAAGCCTCATACTTAAACTTGAGACTTGAACTGGAAACTTAAATAAACCCTAAAAAGAAGAAATGCCCGCATTACTTATTTTGTTAAATAATTAAATTTTTAATAAAGTTTACATACCTCATTGGTGAAACTGTCTCATTGATGATAAAAATAATAACCAAATTCCACGGCGTAAAAGGTGAATCCCAATCCTTTTTTTTACAGATCCACAAGAAATTAGACACATGGTTTAAACCCTGGTGATTTTCGAAAGAAAACGAATCAACTTACCATAAAGAATTAAAATCACCCTTCCAAAATGTCCAACCTTCTTCAAATCATTTAGGGGTTTTGGGTAAAAAAAAAAAGAAAAGGACTGCCAGCGACTTCCTCGCCGCTTTAGAGCCTGGCACGAAGAAGACCATGTCATTCAACAAGTGTCTCAACGGCCTTCCCAGGGGACCTTGAAAGTTCAGAAATTTTGACATTAAGGGCAAATGGGTTAAATTTTTAAGTAAAATATTCGATACTTCTTTCTTAGTAGCGTTGCTACAGGGCAATTACGGACAATGAAGAAGACATTGAATTAGGAGACGGAACAATATAACCTCAAATCTGACAGCTAAGATAATCATAAGTTTGTTTACATTTTGTGTGAAACCCAGAAAGAACTTCTTGGAGCCCTATTTAATAAAAATTATGACTAAACATACAATCCAGATGTTTTGTTAACAAGGGTATCGAAACACAGAAATTACTTAACAAAACAATGAAATGAGAATTAACTAAACATGGAGCCGTCTGCTTTTTGTTTTACTTATTTATACTGAGGCAAGTAGGTATTAACTTATTATCACATCCTATTATACATTAAATATCTAAATGAAAAACAAAATATTTATTCAAACTTATCAAACCCATATGTTAATTTTTAAGATTACAATGATCGAATATAAAAAAGTGGTAATATACATTGTTTTTATTGTTTTGTTTATTGTTATTGTGTGGTAGTTTAGTTACCATTATCGGTACACTGCCCAGGCTATACGCCGCACTATGGAAAAGGTTGAATGTAAGTTAACTTTACGTCAAAACTCATCCACAAACTTTTCCACAGTGCGGATAAAAAATAAAAGTTGGTGGTCCGAAAGACTAGCCTATGATATCCTTATGTTTTTGGGGTCTGTGGATCCCAATCTGGGAGTAGGTTTGACCCTATCAGGTCAGGGTCAAGCTAATTTTAGGGTCAATTATAGCAAACAGGGAAAAAAGTTGAATCCGAATCTGTGGTCAGTTTAATCGCATCAGGTCATGAACAGGGTAATTTTAAAGTAAAATCATTAAACTTTTTCAAAATAGATCACAATTATGGTATATTTATGATTTCGGGGTTGCTGAATTCCAATCCGTGGTCCAATTAACCCTATAAGGTTAAGATCAAGGTCATAACAAGATTAAATAATTAAAAGTTACTGTTGCACCAAAATCATGATATCTTGGGGTTTTTAAGTCGCTAAATCCGAATTTGTAATCAAATTGACTCTCCCGGATTTGGATTAGGCGAACCCGAAAACATGAAAGTACCACGTTTGTGATATATTTTCAATAAAATTTGATGATTTGACCTTAGAATAACTTTGACCGTAACCTGATGGGGTCAAATTGACTCCAAATTCAGATTCAGCGACCCCAGAAATATAAAGATCTCATGTTTGTGGTCTATTTTCAATGAATTTTGATTATTTGTCCTTAAAGCGACCCCCAAAACATAAAGATACTATGTTCTTGTCCTTCGGACTATCAACTTTTTTTTGTGGGGCTGTGTAACCTGCGCAAAGTACCGATAATATCAACCCAATTTTCAGTAGAATAAACGTCGAGTGGAGTTAGACGCTGCAACATAAAACTGCATGCAATACTTAATATAGTAACATCTAGAAATTAAAAATATTTGGATTAGAAACCAAGAAATCGATATTTCAAATACTATCACTCCTATTAAAAGACCCAATATTAATTAAGTTTGATTTACTTCTTTCATATACTGACGATGCCTTATGAAATTTAAAGACAAAATTTTTATGTACAGTGCGTCCAATCTAACTTGTCCACATTTTAAATGCCTAGAACTTTTTAACTTTTAGCTTAAACAAATTATCCAAAAACCAAATTGTACAGTGAATTATTAAGTTTTTTTCCTGTTATAAAGATTACACAAATCAATTTTAATAACAGAATATATTGACATAACTTACCTTTTTTTAAATGGGATAGCCTGTATATTCTGCCACCATTAAAAGACCTTTTAAAGAGCTTTACAAAGATACTACATTTAATATATCTATCTTTAATAGTTTCAAAAATATGACCGTTTAAATCGGAAAAATAATGCAAGTAATTTCCATTATATCTACAGTCTAAGCTTAGTCCTGAGTAGGTATAGTGGAAATTACATTTAATATTTATCAGATTTAAATGGTCATATTTCGAAACTTAACAAAGATATATCAAATAAGGTAGTTTTGTAAAGCTCTTTAAAAACCTTTTATTGGTGCTATAATATAAAGAGTGTTCCATTTTAAAAAAGTAAGTTATGTCATTATATTGTGTTAATAGAATTGTTTTGTGTAATCTTTATAACAAAAAACTTGGTAGTTTACTGTACAATTTGGTTTTAGGTAAAGAAATAAAAAGTTATAGGCATTTAAAATGTGAACAAGTTAGATTGGACGCACTGTACACATACACATGTGTCCACAAACTCTTTGTTCTTTAGACAGATATCAAAATTTTTAAACAACCTAAAAATTTTTAAAAATATTTACATATTTAATTAAGATTGGTTAGCTCTATTGTAAACGATAATATACAGTGTATTTCTTTAATGTTCCCCCCTTAAGTTTTTGAACGGAACAAATTAAAAAGTATAACTTTAGAATACAAAATAGATGCATAAATAGTATATTTCAGGGTGAAATTGACAGATGAAGTTATATATACTTAATGTAGTTTTTCTTAAAGCTTTTAAAAGATCCTGGTGGTAACATACCGAGTAGTACATATTTTTTAAAAAGGCCTCATGTATATTATATTACCATCAAAAAGATCTTTAAAAGAACATTAAGAAAATACCACATTAAGTAAAGGTGGGTGGCCAAACAATCAACGGATTTTTGCTGTAGAATCGTTTAACCTGACGCAGTCCACTGTGCCAATTCGGAGAAACTTTCGACCGTAAATTTAATTTGCTAGTGCGTGCTAACGTTCCAACAAGAAATGCAATTTTAAGATAGGTGAGAAATTGTTTTTTACTCATCTACAAACACTACCCTAACTCAAAGAAAAAATTCTTGAAGAGATACATTTGATAACCATGAACGTAGATTTAAAGACGCGTGTTATGCGCCATTTCTACTCCAATATGCAGCAGTACATTGAAGAAGGCGGTGGTCATCTTAAGAATGTAATTTTTGCAAACTGAAAATGTTTCAATAAATTCCAAAATTATATTTTTAGTTTTAGTAACAACAAGTCGAAATATATTTTTTGGTACCTTCACAGTGGCCCATTAAAAAGTTCAATCCTATTGCCGGACCTTGTATGAGAAATAGCAAAAAACCATAGAGACAATTGTTGTAGAACTTTTACGTAGAATCTATAGAAGGTATTCAATTTTTTATAAACGGTTGCGTCAAAAAGTTACGATGTCAACTTGATGTTTTCTTTATAGAACACCCTGTAACTTTAAATTTGGACATAAAATGTAATACTCTACAACGTTTACTTATACAATTTTGTCCTATTTATATTTTTAGGTATATCTTGCCTTGTATATTACTGATCGGAGTAAAATTTTCTATTTATCAGTTTTGGACCATGCGAACAGTTTTACCAAAAAGACGTTAAAAAAATCCAAGATTTTTGGTTCATTTGTCCTCTTGTAACACCCATCCTGGGAAACTATTGTATTTAAGCACATCTAAAGCAGCAGCGTAGGTAATGGCCATGGGTAATGAGCCATCAAACCTGTTTAAAATTACGTTAATGATATACATTTTCAAACAGTCGTAGAACGTACTAAGCTTTTTAAAAGTGCTGAAAAGTAATAAACTTATAAAACAAAACGGGTATTGAAAGAAAGCAAAATAATAGAGTTATAACGTTGGGTTTCACCTTATACATAAATTGCCGGATCACCTTCACGCCTACTTTTCCGCATCGTGCAAATGATTTCCGCAATGAATAATTCACCTAGAATTTTGCTTAAAAGCTCTTATAGGCAAGACGTTAATCGATTTAGGTATAAAATACTGTTCAATTTTCTTTAAAAAGCCACGTTGTTTCACTATTTCTAGTCCTGTCCGAACATCGTTATGTAAGGAGTATGATGGAAATTATTATATAGGCTATCAATTATGTACAAAAAAATAGAGCAAAAAGAAACTACAACGTTGAATGAGTTTTATTATTTCATATGGTCAATGGACCCCCAAATACTAAAAAACCGCGGAGTGCTACCATTTAGAGGGGTGCGTTTTTGAGAACGATGTATAAATATCCCCTTTTCAGTTTTTTGAGGTTAAGTCAAAAACTACGCATTTTTTCTAGGTAGTAGTTGTAGAAAATTAATTTTTCCATCAAATTACGGTTGCAGAATTTAAAAAAAATATATATTTTTGACAAAAATATGATTAGAAAACGAATTAAAAAAAAATAACACGTTTTTTGTTTTTTGTTTTTTTTTGTATTTTGCCCTATAACTTTTTTCATTTGGGTTTAGGTATAGGCATAGAAAAAGAAGTTCCATCTTTCCTTTACAAATGACGCTAAGTAGAAGTCTTTAGTGTTTATAGTGTTCGAGAAACGATTTTTGAAAGTTTGCCACTCACACCATTTTTCGGCAATTTTCCTATTTTTTGCAAACAATGTTCTGTAACTCTTTTCTACGCAGTTTTAGGTATAGGCAAAGGCATACTTAGTGGAAAAAAAACAATTTCCTTTAAAGCAATCCATAGCACAAGGCTCCAAGACCATATATAAGTAATATACTTATGCTTCTTCAAGTGTTACTTTTAACGATATCTAACCTATCTTTAAAATTTCTCGTTATAACTTTTTTTTCTACATTTATATAAATATAATAAAAAAAGCCAACTCTTATCTCTAAAAAGGTGTATTGTAAAAAATGCTGAGGTTAAATTTAAGGAATATATGGTTAGTCAAAGTGTCATACGGCAACGATTTTTGTTAATTTTTACGTAATTTTTTTAATTGTTTTTTTTCTATGACGGTTTATTATTGTAAACATTATTAATATTATTTTAAAAAGGTAATATGGCCTAAAACCCACGGCTTTTACCCACGCTGTCGTTTAAATGTGCATAAAACCGATAATTTGTATATGATTTCGACAACCCCGATTTTTAAATATGACTCTTCATCCAAGGTAACTATTTTTAAATCATATATAAGTTGAAAATTCAAGATACGGATTGATTCCAATACTTACCATCAAAGCTTCTGCGCCACAAGTTTTTTTTTTTTTTGAAATAGCCTGTCGAAGTACGAAAGAATGTACAAGAAACTGTGGTTGCAGAAAGTTAGGTATTTATTGTTCCATGTTCTGTAATGTGTGCTTAGGTATATACCCAAATACACAAGAAAAAAGTTATAAAGAGAAATTAAAAAAATTACGTAAAAATTAACAAAAATTGTTTCAGTATGACACTTTGACTAACCATATTTTGCTTAAAATTTACCTTGGCCTTTTTTACAATACACCATTTTAAAGATAAGAAAATAACTTTTTTTATTTTTTATCATATCTACATAAATGTAGTAGAAAAAAAGTTATAACGAGAAAATAAAAGATAGGTTAGATATTGTTAAAAGTAGAAGAACCTTGTCTAACTTATATATCGCTTGCTGAATGCAATAGTGGCACAATTTAAAAAAGTAGAATAATGAGAAATGGCTGTTTGAAAAAATCACTGAAATCTGTGAGAATTAGGGAGCCTGGAGTAGCATAATAATCTTACTTCCTTGGGCTTAGATAATTGCCTATAGTATTTAAAATATAATAAGCTTAATTTTGTAAAATATGTCAGAGAACTCACTGAAAACAAGATGTGCTCAAAGCCAAGCTGGTACTTGTGCTGCCATCTAGGTGGTAACGTGTTGCATTAAAACTATAGTTAATTTGTAAACTAATGAACGGAAAAAGTCCAAAATGGAAATTTGGGTTGCACTCTGCGGTTTTTTAATAGTTGGGAGTTCATTTACCAAGGACTTTTTACAAATATCCTACGACCCCAACTTTCTGAGATATGTTACCTATCCACCCTTAATGAAATACCCCTTTATGGCATACCACTCGACCTGTGTCAACTTCCTTGGGCGTAATTATATTTTTCTCTAAACTTTTACTTAATCATAATCAAATATAGCTCATAGCACCCCTTAATATTGTGGCTTTTTGATTGTGAAAAATATTCATGATCGGTTTAGTATTTATAAAGACTATCACCTATAAACAACCAAACAAACAAAGTTACAAATTTTACTTCTTTATAGTAATATTATATATTACATCGTCATAACTTGAATTTGAATAATCACAACTATTAAATTATAAAAATTATATTTGTACGTACACATGTACAAACAGTGTGTCCAAAATTGGTAAGAATGTATTGGAATATTGGAAACTATAAAAGATTGAAAGATGGTTAAATGGCGAATGTTGGCTGGGCCATCGAATGGTTAATCTAATGCCGTTTTGATACCGGCTGTATCTTGTTTGGTTTTTGAGTTATTACTGGAAAAAACTGAAAATGTGCATTTTAGACAAAGTGCTGTAGTTTTTATATTTCAAATAATCTTTGGAATCCGTAAAAAAATATTATTAAGGCAACTTTTTAAGATCAATGCATTCCTGTATTTGGATTTTAATTTCGACATTTCGGTTTTGAGATAGCATCATTAACTTTTGTTTTTCTTATCGACGCTTTCTTTTGTTTTTTGCGCATATTTAAAGAACAATGTTTTATCCTTTGCAAAACAATGTATAACACTTTATAGGTATTTTTAATTTTTATATCAAAAATTTTCAAAATTAATTTTTTGTCCCAGTTGGCCATGACTTCAAAAGCCATTAGCTCTAGAAACAAATGCCATTTCATTTTCAATAAGAACCTGCTCTGGTGGGAAAGGTAATGCATGTTTATTTTTAACTTTTATAAACTTATGTACCCAAACAAAGATGGATATTTACCTTGTGTGCATCGGCACATTAAAATATGTGTTAATTATATCTACTACAGCCCTTTTTCTAAAATGCACAATTTCAGTTTTTTTAACATAGCTCAAAAACCAAACAAGATACAGCCGTCATTAAAACGGCATTAGCTTAACCATTAACTGGCCTACAACTTTTCCCATTTAACCATCTTTCTATCTCTTATAGTTTCCAATATCCCAATACATTCCCTACCAATTTTTGGCACACTGTATATTACAAATTTTTTATAAAACTTTTTTAAATTTTAAGTTTCACGTGTCTCCCTAGTTACAGCCATTAATATTGCCAAATAATAAATTTAAAATTAAAGTGTTTTGTAGCGGAGTAATTGCGTCCAGATATAGCTACAATTAGATATTATTCTCAAATATTTTAAGTATAAAATAATTTAAAAAACTGCAGCAATATGGTTTTCAATAGATTAATTGTGTTTTAAAGGTAACTATATTGGTATTGTAAAACATAACCAGTCACTTTCCTTATCAAGTTTAAATAAAATATTAAAAATATACTTTCTGTATCTACCAAATAGTAAGTATAGAAAATATATTATAATTATTTTAATCAGTATAATAATAAATGTACAAATTGTTTTAATTTTTTTGTTTTATTTCTAGAATGACAAAAAATCTGTGTGATATGTGTAAAATTTTATCACATTTGTAATCACTCCTTTCAATATTAAGCGGTGTAATTCTTATCATCCTATTTACAAAAAAAACTTTTTAAGTATTTTACAGTAATAGCAAGTAATTAATGTTAAATTGGTAAAATTGTTTAAAATATATTTAAATTTTTAATAAAACTACTTTTTTCAACCCTCCTTAATCGCCCATGTCCGTCTTTTGTTTTTTTATAATTTTAAAAATTTACTAATACATGTAACAGTAATTATTTATTAATATTGAAATTAAAACATTCTTAAAATTTTCAATTTTGTTCCACGAAAAGGTTCTCTGTAGTGATAAATATCCATAAACATTATAAAACATTTTAACATTAACTAATATTATTTAACCAGAACAAAAAATTTAGCCAATTTTACAAAGCTGTGTAAAAACTATGCTAAATTATTTTTAAAACAAAAAAACTTACTGTTTATCATTTGTCTTTCTTATTTGCTTTATAGTCTGTAATAATTGATTATGTAACTAACAATATTTTAATGATTTTAAAATTTATTCATTTTTTCTTGATAGCAATGGTTTCCTAAGTCTCTGTGTATAGGTTAAGAGTCACCCTGTATATTGCAAAACTTTTATCGGGGGTAATTTTTGCTAAAAAAATAGATATAGGTATTAAAATATAGTTTCTAGCACATTATAATACAACATTTTATTTAATAGTCATAGATACACTTTCTAAAATTTAAAAACTCTTTCAGTAACCAATTGGAATGACAAGCTAATAACTATAAAGCAAAAGCACTTTGCTTATTCAGTTCTAAGCTACAAATTTATTTTGTGCTAACGGAAACTAGATTAAAGTCAGATTAAGTCGAAAGTTCCAGATTAAAGGCACTTTGCAACTTGCTTATCTAAAAGTACAAAAGTTTGTTTTCTCTGAAATTTTCCTTAATTAAAATAAAATTACTAATTGCAAACATACCAATTTTAATTCTTGTGTGTTTTATACTGGTATATTTATATGCCAATAAAAACATATGGAGTGTTTTTACTAATTACTGGTGCACAGAAAAACAATTAAGCAAATTTCCTACTGTTGTAATTATATTTGAAAAAAAATCGCCTTTCCATAGGACTTACTAAACTGACTGTACCGGATCCACGGTAAATAACACGAAAGGGTTTCTTATATTAACAACTTGGTTGTTCGACGGTAAGATGTAATCTTACTGTTGATAATGTACTTACAAACATCATTTAGTGAATTGGCATTGACTTTTACTAGAAGTCGGCAGGTTTGATATAAAAAAATAAATGAAAATAATTCCCAACTGTCGTAATTATATACAAAATGTTTTTATTTTTTTCCACGACCGTTAAAAAAGATGCTGTTTTTTTAATCGTTAACATGAAATTAATGTACTTCATTCTAGTACACTACATAAAGTGTAAAAAAATAACTTTTTTTAACACTTCAAAGCTTTTTTCATACTTTGAAATATTGTTTTATTTCAGTGCCTACTACTATAAACTTAAATCTCCATTTATGCACTGTAACAGTAAACGCGACATCAACTAACCCAAACAGTCAAGTTACCTATGATTTCGTCATTATTTCTTTTAGTTCATGTGTCACTAGCTTTAAAATTTGACAATATTCAAATAAATTTTATAGAAGTTATTAAAAATTAATAGAAATAATAAATAACTAAGAAATTATTTATTCTGTTTTAGTATTATTCCTACAAAAAGTTAGTACATACAATTTTCTAAAATTAAAGAATAAATGCATAGTTATGAAGAGGATAATTGTCTCTTAAAAAATAAGGAGGCTGTGATTTTTTTGTTGCAATATAATGACTGTGTAGCAAAAATTAAAATAGATAGATTTGGATAAATATAACATGTATAAAATGGTATTTTGGAAAAATTTTATACAGTCGTGGAAAAATATAGTATGTAACACATGCATTAATTGTTTTATTTTTACTCATAGGATTGCCGCACTCGCGTAACGGCTCGTGCTGTCAAACTTTCCATTCGTAAAAAAAGTATCACTTTATGCACTTGTAACATAAATTACTATTTTATAATAATTAAAAAGAACTTCTGCTTTTATGTCATTTACCGTGACTCTTTCCAGTGACGCCATTCGCCTACTTGTGCTATTTACCGTGGACTCGGTACAGCTAGTTTGTTAAGTCCTAAGAGGTAATCAAAACGCGTCACAGGAGACAATCCCAGTGAATGACATAAGAAGCAGAAGAGAAGGGAGATTTCTTTTTAAATATACTCGTATCTATGTTTAACTATTTATAATAACAAATATGGGGGTGTCAAAGTAAAAAAAATATATTCTGCATTACTTTTTTTCTTGTATCTTAATAACGAAAACTTATACCGATTTTTACAAAGTTTAATTTTTGTATATAAAAAAATATATTATACTTTTTAATTTTTTTAATTCTAATTATATTCTAAAACTTTTAAAATGTTTAAATAGAGAGCATAAAAATTAATTTGTTTGAATGAAAATGGAAGTGTTCTATTTCTTTAAACATTTATATAATGTTATCATTGCTAATTGTGTGCTTGACTATGAAATACTATAAATGTGCTTCTAGCTTTAAGTACATAACCTACATAATTTTTATTGAATAAAACCGTTTAACAACATAAAAATATGTAATTTATTTTTAAGTTTTTAGTTTTGTTGTTGGTTGATACTTCTTATTCAAGTGAGTTTATTTAATGCCTAACTTATATATGGTTTATTTCCTGACAATTTTTCGCAATCAAACTCTCTAACTCCAAATTAAAGACAACATTCTTTTTTGTTGAAAAATATGTAATCCGCTATTTTGTAGCGGCGGTCAATCTTACCAATTAGGCCCATTTATTTAAAACTCATGTTGAGGTAGTAATTGTTAAAAAAAAATTTAATCTGCTATTTTGTTGCGGCAGCAATTTTGAATTTGAATTTTTTGTAGTTAGCTTTATTCTACTATGCATGCCCTTTCATTTGATACCCACATTAAGGATATCTAAAGTAATAAGTTGCCATTTTGTATCGGCGCCTATCTTGAATATACAATCATAAAAAATGTATTAATATTGTATTGTCATCAAGATTAAGAGTGTGTACCAAATATCAAATTGATCTATCGTTAGAAAGGGGTAAAATTTTAGTTACTAAATTTGACCCAAACAAACAAATAAACTGGGCAAGCTAAATAAAACCGATTAAAAACACTTTTAAGCTTACATGGTATCCATTGAATTAACAGAAATTCAGGCGAAAATAAACTTACGCTTTTAGACAAGCGAATGTGAAGCTGCTTTTAATCTTGAACTTTTCACTTAATCTTAGCTTAATTTACTTTTTATTACCTCAAAATAAATTTGTAGCTTGAAGTAAAATACACTAAGCTTGTAGACTGTTTTCATAACATGTAGTCTTAGTTAATATTAAAGTAATTGTTAAAAGCGAACTGTTTGCAAAGCTTTATTACTTACTTAAGTGCAGCAGTAGCGTATTATATAAACTAACCAAAAACACAGACTACAATAAAAGCACAAGCCCGTGTTATTTGATTGGTTAAATGCAAATAATAAAAAAACATTTAACTAACCAGCACTAACCATGACGTAAGGGTTTGACCTTCAGTAGCGCTTTAAATCAATCATATTACACGTGCTTGTGATTTTTATTGTGGTCTAAAAAATAATACTACTAGTACCTTTTTAGTTTGATAAAATGGTTTATTTTGCCTCAAAGTTGTCCTTAATTTAATTGTCTTTTGGAATAGGCTCGATAATAAAGGGGCGCATTCAGAATCGACAACTTTGAGGCAAAATAAACCATTTTATCAAACTAAAAAGGTACTAGTAGTATTATTTTTTAGACCACAATAAAAATCACAAGCACGTGTAATATGATTGATTTAAAGCGCTACTGAAGGTCAAACCCTTACGTCATGGTTAGTGCTGGTTAGTTAAATGTTTTTTTATTATTTGCATTTAACCAATCAAATAACACGGGCTTGTGCTTTTTATTGTAGTCTGTGTTTTTTGGTTAGTTTATATAATACGCTACTGCTGCACTTAAGTAAGTAATAAAGCTTTGCAAACAGTTCGCTTTTAACAATTACTTTAATATTAACTAAGACTACATGTTATGAAAACAGTCTACAAGCTTAGTGTATTTTACTTCAAGCTACAAATTTATTTTGAGGTAATAAAAAGTAAATTAAGCTAAGATTAAGTGAAAAGTTCAAGATTAAAAGCAGCTTCACATTCGCTTGTCTAAAAGCGTAAGTTTATTTTCGCCTGAATTTCTGTTAATTCAATGGATACCATGTAAGCTTAAAAGTGTTTTTAATCGGTTTTATTTAGCTTGCCCAGTTTATTTGTTTGTTTGGGTCAAATTTAGTAACTAAAATTTTACCCCTTTCTAACGATAGATCAATTTGATATTTGGTACACACTCTTAATCTTGATGACAATACAATATTAATACATTTTTTATGATTGTATATTCAAGATAGGCGCCGATACAAAATGGCAACTTATTACTTTAGATATCCTTAATGTGGGTATCAAATGAAAGGGCATGCATAGTAGAATAAAGCTAACTACAAAAAAATTCAAATTCAAAATTGCTGCCGCAACAAAATAGCAGATTAAATTTTTTTTTAACAATTACTACCTCAACATGAGTTTTAAATAAATGGGCCTAATTGGTAAGATTGACCGCCGCTACAAAATAGCGGATTACATATTTTTCAACAAAAAGAATGTTGTCTTTAATTTGGAGTTAGAGAGTTTGATTGCGAAAAATTGTCAGGAAATAAACCATATATAAGTTAGGCATTAAATAAACTCACTTGAATAAGAAGTATCAACCAACAACAAAACTAAAAACTTAAAAATAAATTACATATTTTTATGTTGTTAAACGGTTTTATTCAATAAAAATTATGTAGGTTATGTACTTAAAGCTAGAAGCACATTTATAGTATTTCATAGTCAAGCACACAATTAGCAATGATAACATTATATAAATGTTTAAAGAAATAGAACACTTCCATTTTCATTCAAACAAATTAATTTTTATGCTCTCTATTTAAACATTTTAAAAGTTTTAGAATATAATTAGAATTAAAAAAATTAAAAAGTATAATATATTTTTTTATATACAAAAATTAAACTTTGTAAAAATCGGTATAAGTTTTCGTTATTAAGATACAAGAAAAAAGTAATGCAGAATATATTTTTTTTACTTTGACACCCCCATATTTGTTATTATAAATAGTTAAACATAGATACGAGTATATTTAAAAAGAAATCTTCCTTCTCTGCTTCTTATGTCATTCACTGGGATTGTCTCCTGTGACGCGTTTTGATTCACTTCCTTAGGACTTAACAAACTAGCTGTACCGAGTCCACGGTAAATAGCACAAGTAGGCGAATGGCGTCACTGGAAAGAGTCACGGTAAATGACATAAAGCAGAAGTTCTTTAATTATTATAAAATAGTAATTTATGTTACAAGTGCATAAAGTGATACTTTTACGAATGGAAAGTTTGACAGCACGAGCCGTTACGCGAGTGCGGCAATCCTATGAGTAAAAATAAAACAATTAATGCATGTGTTACATACTATATTTTTCCACGACTGTATAAAATCTTTTCCAAAATACCATTTTATACATGTTATATTTATCCAAATCTATCTATTTTAATTTTTGCTACACAGTCATTATATTGCAACAAAAAAATCACAGCCTCCTTATTTTTTAAGAGACAATTATCCTCTTCATAACTCATGCATTTATTCTTTAATTTTAGAAAATTGTATGTACTAACTTTTGTAGAATAATACTAAAACAGAATAAATAATTTCTTAGATTTATTATTTCTATTAATTTTTAATAATTCTATAAAATTTATTTGAATATTGTCAAATTTTAAAGCTAGTGACACATGAACTAAAAGAAATAATGACGAAATCATAGGTAACTTGACTGTTTGGGTTAGTTGATGTCGCGTTTACTGTTACAGTGCATAAATGGAACTCTAAATTGAGTTGTAGCTGGATTTATGTAGCGTCAGAAAAAAATCTTAATCCCAATGTAAAGTCCAAAAATGACTTTAAAAATAACATAGCCATGGGAAGACAAAAACAAAGAATTGTTCAAAACTTTTATCTTCCTCTCGTTCCATAACTTCTACAAACGCTACACTAATGATTGTAGTAAAGTTTATTTTTTGTAGGTACCAATAATTACGCAGCTTACCTAATAAATGTTGTTCTACGCCAGAAAAAAATAAACTGCGTTAAAAATTTTGGAATACACTCAAAATTGATTATAGTTTAAGTTGTAGCGACGAAAAAATAATCTTAATCCCATACAAGTCAAAAAATGTTTAAACATACCACAGCCATGTGGAAAACAAGACAACTGTTAAAAAAAACTTTTTTTATCTCATTTATAACTACAAACGTCTACTTAATGATTGTATGAAAGGTTATTGTTTGTAGTACCAACAACTACACAGCTAACCTAATAAATGTTGTCTAAGCCAGAAAAAAATAATAAAACCTGCGAAAAGGAAAATTTGCAATACGCTCTAAATTGATTGTAGTTTATTGTAGCGACGAAAAAAAAATCCTAATCCCATACAAGTCCAAAAATATTTAAACATAACATAGCCATGGGAAGACAAAACAGTTGTTCAAAACTTTTATCTCATTTATAACTACAGTAGGGAGAGATAGGGGGTTTACTGACCTCCGTCCCCCCGGGGAGCTTATTATCTCAAAATCTCTGACGTCATTCAGAAATTTAGGAATCTTGGCGCAGCGCGTTGCTTTGGGCGTCCCTACTATCTGTCAAACCATAAATGTCATCTGTCACCTGGTCCGTGTCACCTGTCACCTGTCATATGTCAAAAATCACGTGACTAGGAGAAAATGGCCGCCATGCGTAGGATGCACTTGCGCAATGGTCATAGAATTGATTTGCGCAAACGCGAAAATTCAAGTCATACCAGCTCGGGCGCTATCGACCAAAATCGTTATTTAACCTTGATGTATGAGTCATTATGGCGCGCGGTTTAAATTTTTAAAATAGTGTAACGTCATACCTATCGAATAGCGAAAACCGCATGACGCCATCTTTAGCCATAAGGGCGCTACAGCTGTTTAAAATGTGGCGAGAGACACCAACCAGCGAGTAAGACGGTAACCCCATAGCAAAATTAAACCATAGCGGCCTTTATTATTAAACTTAGATTACACGGCCTTATAAACAGGTGACAGGAGTGACATTAAAGCAGGTGACGATGAAACCGCCTGGTTTGTGTGAATGATGGGACCTAATAACACATTGCGCAAGATTCCTAAAATTTCAGACGACGTCAGAGTTTTGCAGGTCATAAGCTCTCCAGATCAGAGATCAGTGAACTCATCTCCTACCCTTTTTGTCCAAGTGACGTAGTGGCCGCCTGTATGTATTAAAATTCTAAAATGCAATAATTGAGCTTTACTTTTGAAGTTGCCTTCACCAAAATTTAACAGGTCTAGTTTATTTGTGCACTTGAAAAAAGTGAAGAAGAACAAACTATACAGTAAGAACATAAAAGTGTTTAAAAAACACTCAGTAATTTTAAAACAGAAAAACAAGAGGATTCTTATAATATTCCCACCTTTAAAATAAAACCAGAAGATACTCCAAAATTTTACCAGAGGGAGGACAAAGAAATAACTGGAACTTTTCATGCCAAGAAAAACCAATAAACTACAAACAATTTTGAGTGTATTCAGAATTTTTACGCATTTTATTTTTTCTGGCTTAAGAACAACATTTGGGTTCAGCTGATTATTGGTGCTACAAAAAATAAACTTCACTGACCATTGAAGCGTTTGTAGTTATAAATGAGATAAAGGTTTCTTGAACAATTGTTTTGTCTTCCATGGCTATGTTATGTTTAAATATTTTTTGAAGCATATGGGATTAAAATTTTTTTTGTCGCTACAATAAACTACAAACAATTATAAGTGTATTCCAATTTTTTGCGGTTTTTATTTTTTCTGGCTTAGAGAACAACATTTAATGGGATCTAGCTGCTGATGATTATTGGTACTACAAAAATAAACTTTACTACAATCATAGTAGATTCAATCATATTTATTTAGTAAATGCATTAACAATATTTTTTAATTCCAAATTTTTATTAATAATTTTTTAATAGTGTTGTTAATTTGGTAATCTTATTTTAAAAATCTATAATAATAGTTAGTAGGCTGCATTAAAATAATGTTTATAAAGTATTTTCTTACCGCAAACAGCGATAACTTAAAGAGTAAAATCAACTTTTTAAACGAATTTAAAATGCTTGGCGTATTTTTCTGAAATCTACAAAAGATTTTCGCAATAATGAGAAGTAAATTACAAAACTAAGATAAAGTAAAAGCTTCTTAATTAAGAACAGTCTACAATGGGCGTACATAAACGAATAAAACTTTTATCTTTGGTGGTAATGTAGAAACTAGAGCGTCAGATTGTTATTATGTTTAAACTTCCTTTGTTTGGTATTTTACTTTTAAATATCATTTTTAAAATTTTCTTTTTCTTTTGATTTATAACAATAAGTGTTTTAAAATGGATAAAAAACTAAAAAATATATTATTGTTAGGAAATTAAAAGAAACTAAGAGGCATTTAGAATAAATATTTAAACAAAAAATGTATTTCAGATAAACAAATTTTGTTATCACCATTAAAGTTAGTACACTCTAAAAATACAAGGTGGTCCCTGGGAACAAAAATTTCTAATTACTTAAATACTCCAAAGATAATTTTATTTAAACAAATCAAAATAATAAAACATAGTTATAATCTACTAAAATATGTCATTTTTATTTATTAAAAATAATACTGAATAAATGCCTTAACTTCCTCGGTATTCACTTTTGAAGTCTTCCACATAAAATTGTCCATAACACGACGTAACATATTCTCAGAAACATTGGCAATTTCTTTGATTATTTTTTTAAAGCTTTTAAATGGTTTTTGGTTTATAAATAAAAACCTTTTTCTTGAGGTAGCCCCACAAAATGTAATCGCAAGCCGAGCGGTCTGGCGATCTTGAAGACCATTCAATATCTCCTCGTCTGGACAAAACATGTTACGGAAACAATCTTTGCAACGAATTAATTGCCGCTCTCATGGTGTGTGAAGTAGCACCATCCTGGTGGAACTATATTGTTATGTGGAAATCTGTTTAAGTGGAGAGTCAAAAATTTATTATTTACAAATAATTTCAAAAGTGTCTCTAAGCGGCAACGACACAGTTGTTGTTATACAGTGTGTCCAAGATAAGGATCCTAAGCATGGGAATCTCAGTACCTATTGGAGATACAGCTTAGGTTAAATTAGGAAAAGTTGTGTTTTTAAAAGCTTATTTACATGCCGTTTAAAAACTTAAAAAATTTTCATGGCCTGCTGAGATATTTGGCAAAAACGAAAATTTGACTATATCGATTTTATTTTTTCTGACTTTATTTGAAGAGATATAAAAAACTAATAACACTTTTTCATTGGCACTTTTAGCTACTACATGATGGTATTTTTAGATTTTATACCCGACGTTTCGTTTTCAAGAAACCATCATCAACTTTATTTTTTTATATGGCTCGAAAAAAAGTACACCCTGTATCTGATCCCATTTTTTATTACAAATTCAACGATGTATCACATGTCATATTTTAATTTTTAGTTAAAAGAAAAATTGCATTTTTTCTATTTTTTAAAGTTATTTTTAAGTAGGCCTTGCAAACAAATGCTTGGACGTTAATACCTGTTACCGTATCTGCAACATAATTAATTATCATTATAAAATAGTATTTGTCGTTATTACCCTGTTTGTCAAGTTGTTGTTTTTAGAGCAATTGTTCTTATTGTTACTGTTGTCTTTATACGCAATACGCATTACTAGACTCAACAAAATCCGCGTGTTAAGAAAATATCAAAACATCAAGAACGTTTGGGGTTTAATATGTGGTGTGGAATTTTAGGAACTAAAATACCAGGTCCATGTATTTACCATAATTCATTAACTGCCGAAATGATACCTTCTTTTATTTTTGCAGCACAAAATGTAGCATGTTAGCATGTCAAACTTATCTTCATGGCTATAATGGCCATCCTGCATATTCGACCGTAATAATACAATAAGATATTAGCTATTCACCAATAAACAATAATAGAGACAACAGTAACAATAAGAACAATTGCTCTAAAACAACAACTCGACAAGCAGGGTAATAAGGACAAATACTATTTTATAATGATATTAAATTATGTTACAGATACGGTAACAGGTATTAACGTCCAAGCATTTGTTTGCAAGGCCTACTTAAAAATAACTTTAAAAAAATAGAAAAAATGCAATTTTCTTTTAACTAAAAATTAAAATATGACATGTGATACATCGTTGAATTTGTAATAAAAAAATGGGATCAGATACAGGAGGTACTTTTTTTTCGAGCCATATAAAAAAATAAAGTTGATGATGGTTTCTTGAAAACGAAACGTCGGGTATAAAATCTAAAAATACCATCATGTAGTAGCTAAAAAGTGCCAATGAAAAAGTATTATTAGTTTTTTTATATCTCTTCAAATAAAGTCAGAAAAAATAAAATCGATATAGTCAAATTTTCGTTTTTGCCAAATATCTCAGCAGGCCATGAAATTTTTCAAGTTTTTAAACAGCATGTAAATAAGCTTTAAAAAACACAACTTTTTCCTAATTTAACCTAAGCTGTATCTCCAATAGGTACTGAGACTCCCATGCTTAGGATCCTTATCTTGGACACACTGTATAGTATGATTTAATCACAAAAGAACGTTGTTTCCCAGACCACCGCTCATAACAGATATTTTTTTAAATTATAATAGTTTATAGCTAACTACAGATAGGTACAGAATGTCGATGAGCAGGAATATGGCAATTCGTAGTTTTGCTGACAATAAAACCCTTGGCTTTAGTATTTAGGATCTTTGACGAATATCTAAGCCCACTTTAAATAATCAAACGCAAAGGGATACAAATGTGTCTTTTGCAGAACCTTATTTTAATATTTTATTGGGTCGCTAAAAGTCTCTCTCAATTTAATTTATCTTCATGTCATGTCGCGAAAAGTACCTATTCTGATACTCATCGTTTACCTATGGCAACATAGCTAAGTTATATTTAATCTTGTGGTCGTTACATTTATAATAATCTTAAGTGGCATAAACACATTGTATCTAATACCTTGTTTGCTTCAAAGAAACATAAAGTACTTTTTTTTTACTAGAAAGCACCTTTCTTTAATCTTTCTTTAATTAAAAAAAAAGAACTAATCTTTTGTTGGTTGACCCGGCACACCATATCAGTGTGTTTTAGTTTTTATTTATTTATTAACTTTTTAAGAAACCTGTTTTTTTTTCTAGTAGAGGCTAAAATGTCACCACGATAATTGTTTTCTTTTGTATGATATTTACAAAATATTTAAAGCCATTTTTGTTGCTAACATAGTTTAAAACATTTTAAAAACATTACATTTTTCTTGCTAAACAGTGACGTCATATACGTCACGTATTTAACCGTGTTTAAATACATCTCGGACCATGGTTTAAAAACAATATTGTTGTCCTTGTCAGCGGGAACTATGGCATTGAATTCATTAAAAACTCTGTTTCGGTCATTTTTGTAGAACTTTTACAATAAATGTAAATGGCAAGTGAAGAAACTTTATATCCTGTGTAAACTAAGAGTACATATTAACTCTAAAAATAAATATTATAATCCTAACCTAAAAGCTTATTGGGCTGTGACGCAACGGTTTAAAAACCTACATTTACTTGACGGTGATATTGTATAAATTAAAATGTTGTGTGGCACGTTAGCTTTAAATTTGGAATTGCCTGCAAAAAGAAGGAGAAATATATTGAAAAAAATGTAAGTTGAATTTTTAACTTTGATAATGCATATCTCGGAGAACATAACGCTTTCGATTCGTGATCGGCGACCCAAGACTCTACCGTACCTACGCAAATTTCGTCAAATTAAAAATTTTTGCAACTTTCTAGATAATTACAAAACCTAATTTTAATATCGGCGCTTACAGATTTTGTAGTTTTGTTGTGGTGGTATTTCATTAATAGCTTTTGTTTTCTTTTGTTAAAAATATATAAAAATCATTTTTAAGAATTTATATTTTTCAGAGAGGTGTGCACGTGTGCACATGGGGGAAGAGGAAGGGCGGTCGCCCCCTGTGGCTGCGCACTGCATTTTACATACAAAATCTAAACATCCGTGCAGTAATGCTCTAATGTGTGCGGACTATGTTCCTCACTCTAACCATTACTAAATTCATTCAGGGAAGATCTGTTTACATTCTTACTGATTATTTGCTTACCAAAGACATTTTTTTATTGTTCTCCAAAGATTTTATTTACTTTTTTCTAATGGGTGTTTTTACGACTCCTTTTAGAAATTTGCAAATATATTTTTTTTTACTGCAGCCTCCAAAAAGAAACACGTAGAGCCACACTTATAATTTTTTATAATGTCAATTATAGAGGCCTTAAACTTCCTACTCTGCTTTTTATTTTCCTTCTATAATATCTAGAGTATAAATTCTAATGTTTCATTTCCAATCCCATTAAATATTTAAGTTTGTGCTACATACTTTCTCTTACCTCACTTAACACTCCCATGGTACAATATTATTTGCGCTGTTCACAAACAAGAAAATTACGACCTAACTTAAATTATAACCTGACAAGTTTTTTTTAAAAATGAGAATTAGGTTTAAATTATCTGCAAAATAAAAAGCGTAACGTGTATTTACTGCAGCAAAACAAAAATTTAATTTTAAACAGAATTAAAAATTGTTTTTATACTTGTTATATTTTGAAAAAGCAATAATGAAATTCCCGAGCTTAATTCGGTAGGTTTATATCTTTTGTTTTTTTTTTTTTTTGTTCATGTTTTTACCATAAGTTTATATTTTTATTGGTTTAAAATTGTGTTAAATGATTTTAGCTTTAGCGAGTCATTTTTTATTACTACTTAAATTTAGTCAGCTTTTATAGGCTGTGAATAGGGATTCTCACATATAACCAAAAAAATGGCAAAGTCTGAAATTCAGGTTTTATGTGCGTATATCGGGGATTAGTTGAAAAAAAATCCTGGTCTCATTTAAAATTGTAATTTTCAATTCCCACTTTCTTTTGCCACCACTCACATATCCACGCCATTGCACAAACAATAAATAAAACAGATTTTTAAGTAGCCAAAAAGTTAAAAGAGGCTCCGTATGAAATTTATTTCAAACTGTCCAGTAAATCCACTTACCCTGTATTAATTTAGGGCCGGTAAATTGCACATTACGGTACTTGGTACCGTAATGTGTTTTTAGCAAAGATGTCATGCATCATTATAAATGTCAACGTGATCATTGTTGTTATGCCATGCCTTGATTAATGTCATTTTTGAATGCAAAAATAAAATTAAATCTTTAAATACTCATATATTCAGCGATTTTTATCTAATATTAGGATATATAGGAATTTCTACTTGTACTTAAAATATATTTTTACCAACTTTAGTAAATAAAAATAATTAGATTACTACAAAACAGACATTTTTACATTTTTTAAAGTATTTTGTTTAACTAAAGTTGGTATTTTCTATTTTATTTAAACCTATATCTAGCGTTACCTATTTTAATACCATTTAGGAACTTCAACTAATTTAATATTTGTAAAATATCTTTTCTACCAACTTTATTTAACGAAAATTATCATATTACTATAGAACAGACTTATTGTTTACAAATATTCACTGTTTTACTAAATTTGGTATCCTTCTCTATCTGGACCTATCTAGCGTTACCTATTGAATACCGTTTAGGAGCTTCAACTAATATAATATTTTTATTAGTTTGACAGTGACAAGCGAAAAATAATCATTTATGTAAAATTATTTGAAACTAACAACATATTCTCTTAAAACTTTATAAATAATATTTATTCAATAATTTTTATAAATACAGTATAAATAAAATATCATATGATAGACGTCCATTAGGTGTTATTACAGTACTCGTTTATATTCCAGACTTAGCTCCTGCGTCGCCTCAGTACGTAAATATCTCGTACTGTAATAAGTCATCTACCGGAAGTATATTACATTACAAGTGTGGAAAATGACTAATTTCACACGAGTGGGAATATTGTAGCACGAGGCGTTAGCCGAGTGCGACAAACCCACGAGTGTAAGAAAGTCATTTTCACACGAGTACTGTACACTATTTTTCCTACGACCACAAATTATTCACCAAAAAATAAATAAATTAAAGTTTGTCTGTTCAGAAAAATAAAAAACAATTGAGAACTTTGCAACACTAGGGTGATATTTACTTTGCAACACTAGTGTGATATATACTTTTCCTCACTGCTATATTATACTGTTTTGACAATATTTTTACATCGAAAATCACCTACCTAGAAGCATTATATAACTTTTATCATTTTGGAATTTAAAAGGCCCTCACTTAATAAAAATTGTATGGTTTTGTTAGGTAATAACGCTAATAGTTTAATACGGTTTTCTGCTATTATAAGTGTTTTTTAAAAATTATCGATTCTTACATATTTTAGACACTCTTCTAAATAAAACGTAAGTGGTGCATATCCAAAATATTCCGTTTTTTAAAAAATATCAGTAAATAAACTTACGGGACCGGGGAGTGAAAAGGGGTGCTGGGTGGGGTAAAATTGGTAAAACGAGTTAATGAAACTGAACATCACATATAAAATTAAGTAAAAATAACAGTTTTTCCTCATATTTTTAAGAAAAATATAAAAAATATGAAAATTGTAAATGCATAACCTAAAGTCCTAAAAGTAAGGAAAAAACGACTACCAAACGTCAGTTACCATGCAAAATATGGAAAGCATTTGGCAACGTCGGAAGGGTCTGATTCTATTTATGAATGGATAAAAGAAAGTGGATTCATAAAGTGTGTATTAGCCTTAGGTTTAATTAGGGATTAAAAAAAAGATTTAACTAGTTGTTTGAGTACACGAAGAAAGAGAGGAAGGAATTTGATCTATAGGCTTTTTTTCTCTGGCGCTTTAGGTCGAACGGTCAAGCGGCAAGGCTGCCTCTATAAAGTACGTGCTCAAAGGTAGAAGGAGATTTTTAATTTGATCTACTTACCTGACAACACTGTGCCAGTCAGTGAAAGTTGTTTTTTGTGGTTATGTCTATTTTGTTTATGTTTTTATTTTTTCGTAAATTTTAATAAATATAAAATAAGATGATTTTCGCTAATTTGGGTTCTACCGTTTAAGGTAAATAAAAAGTTTTTTTACTGTCACTACAATAAATATGTCACTTGCAAAACCAATAGCAGTTTTTAGAATGACATCATAATATGTATCACACCAGTGTTGTAAAGTACTTTGCAACACTAGTGCTGTAAAGTACTTTGCAACACTAGTGTGATATAACGCATTTTCTATGCATGAAATCAGTGTGCTATTTGATTTCATTGGCCCAATAATCCGGCTATTACCATACATGGCTTCTCAAAATGCATCGAGGACTCACATGAGCATTATTCATCAATATTCTTTGAACCTATTAACTATCAAAGAATCGGAATAGGGCAAAGCGTACAGCATCTTAAAAAGTAACAAGAATGGGAATAAATGTGTCTTTTTTATTATTCAGTTCAAACTTTGTAATATACAGGAGCTATTTGTTTCCACTTAAACGTGTAATACAAACAGCAGATGTTTTTTTAACCAGTGTTTTATAACATTATCCTGATCTCTTTTTGCCGACATTCCATTAAACATTATAAAATTAAACCTTTATATACTATATATCAGCCAATAAACCAAACCCATAATAAATATATGAAGGGCATTTTCTAAAAACGTTTAGACACGTTAGTTGTTGTTTTTACTTAGGTAGTTTATTAAAAGCTACTGGTATGGGAAAACCAAGCCAAGTAATGTGAATTTTTACAGCATTTTTTATTTTTAAAACAGTTTAAAATAAGTATTAAACAATGTACACAAAATATTTTAAGAATACAAAATCTAAAAATTACAGTATACAGGGTGTTGTATTAAAAATAAGAAAGTTGGTATTAGCAACCCTTACATGAGTTACCTGTATAAATTTTTTCTTGAGAAAATTGCTAAACTAAAAATTTTCGTTGATGTATCTGGGCGTTTTTATTTAATTTCATTATTTTTTACTATAAAATTTATTTCATTTGGCTGATAAACACTGCATATAACAAAATAAATGTTATACAACATTGTTTTTTTATATAACGTTTTGTTTCTGCATTTTTCTAATAAGTTCTTGTCTTCTAAGATAATCTCAATGTGCCCAAATTTTTTGACATAAAAAATGAAACGTATTAAAAAGATACCACATTTAATATATTTTTCTTTAATAGTTTTTAAAATATTATTATGACGACTTAAATCTAAAAAATAGCTGAGACTGTAGATGTAATGGAGCTTATATCCAGATTTAAATGGCAATATTTTCAAAACTATTAAAGATGGATATTTTAATAAAGGTATTTTTTATGACCTTTCTTACAGTGACATAATATATTCGGTGTCCTGTTTAAAACAAAAAGTAAATTTCTTTATTTTTCTATGGGTCCTGATGTTTATTTGTATCTTTTTTTAAGCTCAAAAGATAATAGACGAAAAAGTATAAAAACTTATATACAGGTGATTTTTTTCTATTCTTATTGGTTATACTTAAAAATGGGTGGTAAAATATCAATGAGAACCCTGTACACAAAATGTGTTTGAAATGTTCTAAATAATTTCAAATTAAAAAGTTGGTATAGATCATTGTTACATGACTCGCGTTGTATACCGGTGTGGAAACGAACTCACCGACCATAGAGAATTAAAAGCAAAGGAAATATTCGTGTAGGAGAGTAAGTTGCTCGTGTCGTCGTCTGACGAAAGGCGAAAGCAGGAAGCCTGGTATACATAAAGACATCTCATATTGTGTATTTTCTTAAAATAATTGTTATTATTATACTGTCAATAACTAGTGTAGAATTAGCTAAGGTAAACAATTAATATAGAAAAGACCACAAGTAAAAAGTACATACATTTGGTCTACTGTCTACGTAACTTGGTTTCATATGACAAAAAAATATATTAAAAATTTTACGATACTAGGTTATTCTTTAACACATATGTATGAATATGGTTGGCAGTGACTTAGTAGTAATACTTAAAAAAATTTTACTTCCATTGTGTTTATTTTTTATTATTCACACAAGGTTTAACCAGTCTTATTTCTGTTTTTTTTCAAGTTCAGTTTACACTTGAAAACGGACAGAGATAGGTCTGCCCGAAACGTTGCTTGCATAATAAAAATTAAAGAAAATTAAAAACCAAAATTATTTAAGTATCAAATTATTCTTTAATAAAAGTTATTGTTCACAACCTAAAAGAAAACCAACCATCAGATAACAAATAATATTAGTAATCTAAAAGGTTTCAAAAATATATTTTTTAGTCATATAATAAAATACAGGATATTTATAATTTAATAAAAAATTATTATAAATAAAAGATATTTGCAATTAAAAAAACTTTAAATATGCACACGAATTTATAGGATTTTATTTTCCCAGTAAGTGATAGTCAAAATTTAGATTTGTGTATAGGTACATATAAATATGCAGTAATGAACAAAGTTAAATTTCCCCGGTTATTGCATATGTAAAAATGGGAATCAACAAGCTCAAATATTAAATACATATTTTTATTTGTAAACAGCTTGTGTTAATAATAGTTTAAGATAATATTAAATATACAGGTAATTTACTTCTAAGCAAAAATAACATTCTTTTCAAACGTCGTAGATATTCCATATTGCGCCACGTAGACGCACTGTATAAATGGACTTATTTTAATAATAAGTTAATGGGTAAGACCAGTGCGTTTTAGTTACAGTAGCACGCAAACTGTATGTAGCCTTCACAAAAAATATGATGAACGGGTCAGGATATCTTAATATTTTACTATACTAAAAAGCCAAATTCCATTTGACAACATTTCTTTTGCGTGATAGATAAAAGATACCACCTATTTTAATATCGTAAAACCATAGCCTGATAAGAGTTCTAAATGCATAATTTTTCAAAGTTAATTAATATTTTTTTAGGTTCCAAAATGGTAAAATCAATTATTGGTAAACGTAATAACCTTGCTGAAAAGCAAAGTAAAGAAAAAGTTATTTTAAATAAAAAGTAACACATAGCCATGGAGTATAATTAAAATCCTTATGTATTTATTTTGTAATTTTAAATTACCTGTTCGACACTTTCACAGGAATTTAAAACACAAGTTTTTGTACTTTAAATTTAGAGTATACCGGGTGCCCAAGAATTACTGGCAAGCCTGGAGAAGTGAAGCAAAATTTTAAAATTTTGGTCGGATTAATGGTTAGAATAGGATGCAGATTTTTAATGTTTCAGAATTTATATGGTACATCTGGTTTAACCGAAAGTTCTCTTAACTTTGGTATTTTAAATGGATTGCCCCATATATGTAAATATATATTTTAAAACATCAATTCTACTGGCAGTTCCTAAAAATATATATCCCCCATGTTATACCTTTCTTAATTAGTTTTTGAGAAAATGGCGCTTAGTAATATTATGGTAACCGCCATTTTTATTGATTTGTTGAATTTTATAGTCTATCACCGCAAAAATAAATTCCGATTTTACTGGAACTGCCACAGAAATTATCTTTCAGCAGTAAAAACTTTAACAATTTATATGGAAACCACTACCTTAAGCCTTCAATTATAACTGTACACTTATTTTTTATTTTTGTTAATTATATCCTTTTTTTAAACCTAATAGTTTTTAAGTTAAACGTTAAAAATATATTTTCTTTGCTATTTTTAAGGCAGCCCAGCGTTTTACTTTTATATCCTAAAAACTATAAGGTTTAGAGATAGTATGTAATTAACAAAAAGATTAAGAAATATGTGTCACCTAAGTTTAAATTTTAAGGCTTTAGGTAGTAGTTTTCATTTGAATTATTGAAGTTCTTTACTGTTAAAAGTCAATTTCTGTTTGTGTTTAAACGGAAAATGAGAACTAAGGTTTATGAAATATGTGTAAAAATCGCATTTGTCCTTTTTCACCATCATTTGTATTTTAACAAATGGATACTACTGGCAGTTAACATGACATTTTTGAACGCCATTTTTCCAAGAACTTATTACAACAGGTATAAAATGTGGTACATGTATTTGCTTGGAATTGCATATAGAGTGGATTCTTAGATAAATACATAGGGTGCTCTATTTAAAATAGCAAAATTAAGTGCACTTTAGGTTAAACATTATAACATGAAACATTAGAAATATGCACCCTGTGCAACCATACGTGCGACCAAAATTATAAAAATATATAACATTTAAAAAAAACAGGTTTGCTAGTCATTTGGTGGGCACCTGGGGGTGTCAACGAATCTATTAAGCTGGCTACAGACGACATGCTAAGCGCCTTTACACACTAAGCCGGTTTTGACGGACAGAGAGATAAAAAATTATACGAAGCCTTTGAGTTTGCCGACTTTCCCCATTCTCTGCGTATGAAAGGTTTCATTTGACTCCATACACTTCGATAGGGTTGATCCGTCGTCCGTATTTCCGTCTTTCGCTAATATGAAAAGGCGGTATGGCTTGGCAAATGTCCGGTCGCCCAAATGTTCCCGTATAGTGTGTATGCAAAACATATAGCAAAGCCAACGTTGAAATGCGGGAACGTTTGAGCGAACGAACATTTGCCAAGCCTTGGCATGTCGTCTGTAGCTGACTTTAGACAAGCAATAACTTCTAGAGTAATAGACATTACAAAATGAGACTTGGTAAAAGTAAATAGTATGGAAAAAGGAGAGTTTTCGGATATAGCTTACTTTTTGGTTACTTTCGGTTTAACCGAAAATTACTATATTTTTCTAACATAACTTAGGGACACTAGATTTTTTGGGTTTAACTACGGCCTTCAGATGCAATATTAAAAATGGCTATAAGGAAATAAGTAAGATTAAAACCATTTTAAAAAGAATTTGACTTATCTGAGGAATATTTTTTTTTCTTAATTAAAAAAATTAAATGGGAGGCCATAACTTAGAATTTGGTAAGAATTCTTGTAAGTATATTTAAAGTTACTACGACGAAAATAAAGCCTATACTTGCTGTCGTAATATAATATTAACAAAAATAAGCAACCTTAGTACTACCTCTTAGTCAGCTTAGGGAATTTTCACTTCTAAAAGGATTAACAGGTTGTATTTTTAAAAAGTGAAAATAAAACGCCCATTTTTGTTTAATTTACCCAAATTACAATAATGTCCCTGACATTTAAAATAAACGGATTCAAACGTGTTACATTTTTAAAATACGTTGTATATTTGTTTCGACGTGTTTTTTTATATCCTATATATATTTCTAGAGTATTTTTGGTTTTCTTTTATATTAAATATTAAATTAAACTTTAATTTTAACTCTTTAAAATTGGCTTTTGGCTCTAGTTACCTAATTTAAGAACGACTTATGTATATTAGACGTTAGCAAGCTTTATTTCAGTAAAAAATAATACTATTTTTGCAGAGCCAAAAAAAAATATATGCATTAAGTCGTTTTGTCAAAAAATGTAAATTTATTTAACTGCCCAGAAACCCACGGTAAAAGATTTAATGCCTAATAAAAATGTTAAACCTAATATACAGTGCATTTCTTTATTGTCCGACTCCCCTTTTATTTTTTGAAAAGGTAAATTTTAAAAAATTAAATTTTGGAATATAAAATTGATGAGTAAATACTATACTTTAAAGTAAAACTAACAAATGAGAATTTCAAAATGGCATCTGGGCACCAACTTGAAATAAAAATTAACGAAAGTAAGGGTCTTGTGACACATAATTTTAAAGCTATTGACAAGTACTTTATAACTCTAGAATATAAGGTCAATACCTTAACTTAATATAAAATGACGGTACTTTATAAATTACCTAAATAGCTGATTTGAATGATCATATTTCTAAAACTTATAAAGTTAGATATACCTTATGTGGTATTTTCTTAAAGCTCTTTTAAAAATCTTTTTAATAATAATACTGGATATAATATACAGGGTGGAAAAAAGTATATATTTTCTAATTAAGCACCCTGTATACTTTATTACCAATAAAAAAATCTTTAAAAAAGCTTTAGGAAACCAACACAATAGGTACATTTAACTTTATTAGTGTCGGAAATATGGCCATCCAAATCAGGTATTGGTAATTGGGTAATTTTTAAACTACCGTCATTTTGTATTAGTTAAAGGTATTTACCTTATATTCTTAAGTAATAAAGTATTCGTCAAGGGCTTTTAAATGTATTACAAGACCCCCTTTCTATTTAATTTTTTCCTCAAGATGACGCCCATCCGCCATCTTAAAGTTTTCATCCGTCAATTTCTAAAATATAGTATTTATGCATTAACTTCATATCTTAAAGTTTTAATTTTAGATATTGATTCGTACGAAAAATATAAGGGGAAGGGGGCCTTAAAAAAATACACTGCATTTAAATCATACAGCTGGCTAAGATCAAATAAAATAAGTTCGGTAACTAATTAGGCCATTGTTTCTAGTTGGAAAACATAAAACATAGAATATCAATTTTCTCAAAACTGTGTTTTTGCAAATAACTATTTTGCCCTTGCATGGTGGATTTAATTAAGTAAATAGTTTATATGTGCTATTTAATAAGTGTCCGATATTCTTTAGAGAGTGACTTTTTCAAAGCATTTTAAGGTAAACCATGAGTACATCTAAGATGCCTTTTGGCTTCAAGAGATACAGGGTGTCAAAGTTTTATTTTATTTATGTTTTTTCAGTATACTCTAAATAATGCTGATTCAAGAACGTGAAAATTGGTACCTGGGGGTTTTGACATGAGTCAAACCTGAACTCTGTTCTTAATCGGCCTTACCTGTAGTGAGGCGCCAGTCATTATGCTGCTCCTCACTTCTTCAAAGGCTCATGACTTTCTTCAAAAATAACCCCCAGTATTTACATTTTGTTAAAGAAATGGATTATTGAAATTCTTTGATTTTAAAAACTCGCCGCGCTTGATGCTAAAATGTGCAAACGGTCATGCATAAACCACATCTCATTCTTAGTCTATGCGCACATTTTCCAGCAAAATAGGCAAAATTCTCTTCAAGAAAACGACGATATATCTGCCATTTAATCTTCCCTGAAGGAAAATGGACCTATCAAATTATCTCCCAGGATTCCTGACCACACGTTAACAGAGAACTGTCTTGAAAATGTAATCTCTTTGTACCGTGGGTTTCTTATCATTTGACTACATATGATTATTATGAAAATTACGTATAGCGTTACGTGAGAAATGGTTTCGTCGGTAAATGTGGTTGAGGTTTTGAAACAAAGGGTTTTGAATAAGGCATTGAGAACCAACGACAGAAATTTATACGTAAGGGAAAGCCCTTATGGTAGCAGTGCCTGAACTTCAAACATGATAGGGATATAATAAATTATCCACTAAAATTTTCCATACCAGAAAATGAGAGAACATTTAACGTAAACGCTACTCTGGTGCTTGTATCCGGCTGTTCTCCTTCACCATATATTAAGGACTGCATCTTCGATATCTGGGGTTCTTACTGTTCCAACTGCACCTGACAGGTGACTAGCCTTCAAATGTTCCTGTTTCTCTTAACTGACCGTGGACTTTGTAAGTTTTCTTTGTTGAACTATGTATCTGGATACCTGCTCCTGATACAAAACGTTTAGCCTTTGCTGGGGTACCATTAGCAAGTCCGTATGTAAATGCATGTCAGCATACTCCAAAGCATTGGTAAAATTTACCATTTTAAAAACTCACTAATATTTATTATCAATACTCAATCACGTCAAAGTACGTCAAAATTGTATTCATGTCTGAATTCCTTTGCTACGACAAACACAAACAGTAAAATGCATTGACTAGGCTACTGATAAAACCGTCACTTTATGGTCTTTACTAGTATATTTATTACTAAGCGTATGCATCGATTATTTTAAACTAAAATATTTTTGAAAACGGTTGCTCCTAGCGTCATCCAATAAGAGTACGCTCTTTTACGTGCAGAAACACTAAGAAACCATTCTTTAACAAAAATGTAAATACAGGGTTGTACAAAAGCGCTGAGCCTTGAAAGTGAGTGAATATACATGTGGCTAGCGCCCTTCAGCAAGTAAGAGCTAAATTAAGAACAAATTCAAATTTCATGTCATAAAACACCCAGGTACCAATTTTCGTTCGAAATCGGCATTATTTAGGAAACAGCGTAAGGAAAGTCATAAATAAAATAAAACCTCAGACACCTGTATCTTGAAAGGCAGCATCTTAGACTACACGTTCATAAGAACTTTTACCTTTAAAAATATTTTTGGGAAAAAATCACTTTTAGCCATTTGACACTCTATTAAATAACACCCTGTATTATCCTAATTAAAATGTGTTTAAAAACTATATTAAACAACTAAGATAAATTAACTTACTACTGTGTTTATTTTGTCATTAAGTTACTGTTTACCTATTTATCTAGAATTGTTAATTGGAACAGAAAATGAAGCTCAAAAAAGATAAAACCTTGCAATTCTTTGGTCCTGCATGGATTCTCTTAAAATTTTACCAGAAGGTAGAAAATAGCCCAAGGATCAAAATTTATACTGAAGTTAAGGGCGTCAAAACCCTGTGGGTGGTTACCCTGGGGTGAAAATTTTTTATTACATTTTAACCACAAAATTGATTAAAGCAGTGATTCTAAGCAAAAAACATTATGTTCGTAAAACTAATTTTTTGAAGATATTCACGTAACAATTTTTCGACGAAAATTCGACGTTTTTTTGCAAATAACTCAAAAATTAGGCTTTTTATCAAAAACAATGTAAAAGCAAAATTGTAGTTTTTAAAAAACAAAGAAAACTCTTGTGTTACAATATTTTTACGACCAATACGAACCGAGATATGGCGCGATAATAGTTAGCTGTTTACGTCAAATGCAAAATTAAATAGATTCAAAGTGAAATACAGGGAAAATGCTACATTTTAAGAAAAACTCATAAAATATTTTCAAGTAAATAAATGACTTCTTTTTATAAAAAAAGTCTTCTGCATGAGAACTGGGTAACTTTTTGATAAAAACAAAGTCAGTACCTTATTTTTTCTACGAAAAATAATGTAAACAACACACCAAGCACCTCCGACCCACTTAATTAAAATTGACCTTTACCCTGGTGCAATTCTCTGTATGCATGTATTTTTAATACGTCTAGAAAGTTTGACCAATTCAAAATGGCTTATTTTGGAAAAATTATGTAGTTTATTATGTTTCGACGTAGGCTATTTAAATTCTTTAAAAATAAATTGATTGGTTTTTTTAGCGTATTTTCTTCAGTTTATATAATAGAAAGTTTAAAAAAAGGGTTTTATAGGGTTTGTAAAGAGCTACAATGCTCTGTAAGTTAAATAATTTAAATCCCTTGGTTTTAAATAGGATGATTTTAAACAGCCCGAAAAAGTTAGTGCTCGTTCGTTAATAGAGGTTTTGAATGGCTATATCTCGTCAAATATTCACTGTACAAATTTAAGTCATTCAAAAATCTTCAAGTTGATACTTTATCATTTTACAAAAAGCAGTATGTTGATTTAAAGAACAAAGATAAAAATACAAACGAATGTAAAATTGGTTTTCACTTTAGAGTCTAAATTTTCTGAAAATAGGCACATTTTAAATTGGTTAGAGTTCTTGGACGTATACTGAAAGAAATGTGTATAAGTTTACAAAAAAATACATCGCCCAATGTGACACATTTCCCATAAACATTGTTAAAAAGCAGAAAAGTTGTAATTTTATTAACAGACTAAATTTAACAAACATTTCTGTAATATTACCAAAAACTATATGTGAAAATACAAAAAAACAAACTTATATTTTTATATTTACAAAATTCAAGGTAAATCTCCCACGTGCTTGTGATTTTGCCACGTGTAAAGGTGGGTCCAGACTTGAACATTTTAGCCCGAACGAACAGAACGAACTGAGCGCGCAGAGCAGAATTTTCTTAGTCTGGACCTGCGTCCGAGCCGAATTGAACGCGCCAAACGTTTTCCGTACCTTTTCGGTAAATCACAATTGCTCAAAAGGATTTATTGTTCGCCAAATTATTCAGTTGACGGGGTATTAGAAAGTTCGAGTTGCTCGCACCATTCGGGTCTTCTGTTTTGTGTTGTGTAGAGGTAAATTAAGGTTAGGTACAATATAACTTAAAATGATGTGGGACAGGGAAAAGTATTTAAAATTAATTGACACTTATGAGCAATACCCTGTGTTGTGGAATTCCAAACATGGGTTGTATTATAACAAAATCAAAAAGCATGACGCGTGGAAGAGTATTAGTGAAATAATGCAGAGGTAGTAATGAAGAGGTTAAAAAGAAAATGGAGAGTATGTTAGCAAGTTTTAGGCGGGAAAAATCCAAAGGGAAAAAACTATTGGTACCAGTAAAGTTAATTTATTAACACTAAGGATCGAATAAGTTATACCTGGTGTTTCCCAACTTATCCGCAAAACTTTCAGAGCTCATTCTACAGAACAAGTCGATCTTTTATTATTATGTATATTCGCGGAAATACAACGATATTTTGTTTGGACTGTTCATTGTTTTTTCCTGCGCTTAGTTCGTTCTGTTCGTTCGGGCTAAAATGTTCTCTAAACCCACCTTATTGTTGTAATTAATAAATCTTAAGTAGGCATTTGCACATTTTTGTTTACAGGAGTACAGGTGCGTAAAATTTTATCAAAAGATTGTTATATAACATATAAAAAGTGGTAAGTATACTAGATGTTATGCTTTTTAATAAGGTTAAATTGTAACACTTGTGGATTACATAGGCATGTAGGATAGTTAAGTTTCTTTTACCCACGTCAAGCGTCTTATTGCATCGTAATTTGCATTAATCACAAGTTAATTTTCTCTTCTTTTTAGAATTCATCCGTGGTTGAGCTTAAAATTTTATTTTCACGATAAATTGTAGATCCCGCAATTGAGAATAGGTGAGTAACCAACTTTTACTTTAAAGAATTTGGAACCCGCTAACTCGTCAAGCCTACAAATTTGCCTTCTACTTACTAATTATTATTTAAGTTTACAGACACAAAAGTTTTCATAACCATAAGTCTGTAAATTCTTCTGTTCTTATGATACAGAATGCAAAAATTTTAAAAATCTTTTAAATTTTGAGAACACTTATAGGTATTGGAAAATTTTTTAGATATAAACACTAATATGGTGTAAAAGTTTTCATTTACATGGGGCACCACGAGTTCTTTTGTGGGGAACTGCAAGTGGAAGAACTGAACTATACTGAACAGTTTCTTAGAGCAAAAGCCATAAAAGTACCTATATATAGGAAAGCGATGAAGTTGAGCGAAAGAAGAAAAAACAAAATTTTAATTAATTTTAAAATGTTTTTATTAACACGTTCGCTACCGAGGGGTATTTTGTGTTTCGACCCCATAAACCACTTTATTATTTTTGTAAAATTACTTTATTTTGATGTTTATTGAAGTGCTAATTAGTTGTAGTGTTGGAATTTAACATATTTGAGCAGTTTATTTAACCCGACTCATATATGAGTCGGTGGTCCATTTTATTACATTTTTTAAATAGACCTGGCTCACATACGATTCGTAAATAAAACTTATGCATTTCTCACTAGATATAGGTATTTACTAACAATATATAGGTAACATTTTTGATATTAAAAATCGTTAATAAAAAAAAATAATTCTAAGAATCCAAAAACTAAACTAAAATCTAAAAATATATTTCTTGTACAAAAATTTTTTAAGTAAAGACTACATAATTTTTCTAAATATCTAAAAAAATAACTAAAAAATGCTTCTATGATATCTTTGACATAAAAACTAAACAAAAACATATTCTAAATATCCAAAAATGAACTAAAAATAAATACTATACTTATACTAAATGCTAATCTAGACTAATTGACACACATACGAGCCGAAGCATTACACAGACTCATGTTTTAAAACAAAACCCTACAGGAAGCCCCGAATTTTAAACTTGCATTTAGTATTATAATGTGCTGGCTCACATTTGAGCCGGCGGCTATTTTAAAATTGCTTAGCCGCGCGCCGGCATATATGAGCCGCTTGGTAGCGAACGTGTTAATATTCTTTTATATATAAAATTCTGTATTGCAGGGTTTTGCAGAGTGCTGAATTAAAATTTGCTCACTGTTTTGTTATAAAATGATAAGGCGTACTGCCTGCGATTTTTTGCCTATGTTTACTTAAAGTACTATATATTTTGCCTTCGTATATAATATGGACTAGTATAGAACTTCCGTTGTAAATATTTTTTGTACAAAAAATGTATTCTTGCTAAATATCTACTTAGAGATTTATCCAACTAGAACAGTTCGATTTTTTACTCTAATTAATTAATTAATAAACTTTTGACACCTAAAACCTTATTTTTGATCTCATTTAAGCGACTTCGTATCTCTTACTATTTCCAAGATGACCATACCGACCCTTCTTATCTTGGACATACTGTATATCACTTATAAGCTACCTAATTAAAATTTCTGAAATAAACTTTTATAGGATCAGAGAGCGACTTTCAAATCGCTATGGAAAACAAAGTTTTGAAGAAGAAAGGATTTTTTAAGCCTCCTTTAATTTTATAAAATTTAGAAATTTTAAAATCCAACATACATAGCATATTTACACAAAACGTTTTACTTTACTACAAATATTAATTTAAAAAATATAATTCCTATTAAATGAATTAAAAATGTCAAATTTTAAATTAAGTTGCACATGAATTAAAAGAAGTAATGACGGACTTTATGTTTTAATTTAGTTGATTTAAAGTTTACCGTTATATTGCATATGTCGCAGGCAAATGGTTATTTTAGGCAAATGATTTCTGTCTAGGCAAATGGTGTATTTTCATTTTTAAATGCCAATCACCTAACAATTGTTATTTGACTAGTTAATCAGCATTTGATTCTATTTGCCCAAGCAATTTTTAGACAAATTGAAATAGAAATATTCGCCTAACCAGACGGTCATGCAAAACTGTCATATCGGGGGATGGTTAGCTCTGGTTAGTATTTGTTTTATTCCTTAATAAAGCAAACTAAAAAAATATTTACCCAGAGCTAACCATGAACGCCCCAATGTGACAGTTTTGCATGACAGTCTATAGCTCATACTGTAGTCTGCAAAACACACTATACGCCTAATATGTTATCAAGTATATTACAGTTAATTGCCCAAAAAGTACTACGGAAAATGCCATTTATCTAGGCAAATGGCTTTTAAACAAAAACTATTGTTATGAAGTCATTTGCCCAGACAGAAAGTATTTGCCAAGATAAAAGACAAAAGCCGTTTGTCTAAAATAATTATTTGAGTGCGACACATATATCCTATTAAAATTTATTTAAGTAGACACTAAAACAAAACACTAACAAGAAAACTATCTTAGGTGTCCTTCACCGATTTTCATAAAAATGCAATATATTGTGGTCTATCATAAACAAAGAGACACGTATTTTTTCTGCTTCTTAAGGGATGAAATGCACCTCTAAACCCACCATCAAATTATTAGATAACTTTACAAATTCAAAACCATAATTTAAATTATCGAAAATTCTATCAGCCTCAATTTATATTTTCTTAAAATATTAAAAAAATAATTTAAAGGTGTATTTTTGTGATTCATTTGACTCCTTAAAAGTATTGGCCGATAAAAAATACCTTTTCTTTTTTATTTTTAATAGTACTACAACATTATCGCAGTATCATTAAAATTGGCGAGGGACATCTAGAATAGTTTCCTTGTAAGTGAAAGATTAAAAAATTTGTCAAACTGGTAAAAAAGTTACTTTTTTAACATTTTATGTAGTGTACTAAATAAAATAAGGTACTTTATTTTTATGATACCGATAAAAAAAGCAGCATTGTTTAACACTCGTGATTTTTTTCTTTTTAAGTTTTAGACTGCGACATTAGTTTTGCGCCATTTGATATATTTGTAACTACATAATTTGCTAAAGCTAAAAGAAATGACCAAAGAGAAATATTCCAACGCTTAAGGAACGACAGCCGTTTTAAGGTTACAAAGAGCTCTTTCGGAAGGAAGACGAATAATTTACGTTTTAATGCAAATGAAGCTATAAAAATGGTTTTGGAAATGTGCCAGCACTTTAAAAATATAGAGCGATTTCTTTATGTTAGAAAAATATTTTAACCGCACAAGTTTTTGGGTCAAATATGCATATAAATAAGGACAAGCATAAAAATTGCTGATCAACACACAACCCTCATATAGGTTTTAATATGGGGACCTATCTTGTCTACAGGGTATAACTTAATTGTTGGCCAAAAATGAAGGATATGATTCCTTAGCTTATTCTAGGAAGAAGAGTTAATATAAACATATGTCCTAAACGTCTTAACTTTTGAGATTCAGGGTGTTAAAATTTTCAAAAAAACAAAAAATTCAAACCCACTTATTTTAGTAAAAACTGTTTTACTGGTATACACCCTATTTAAATAAGTATTTATTATATTGGTTACATAATTTCTAATTAAAAATTAAAAATCTTATTTTTATAAGAAATGCTTCTTTTATGGTTTAAAAATATGTATTAAGTAAATTTTATTTTTTATTTTAAATAAAAAAAAAATAAAAGTCAAAAAAGCAGTATTTTTATTTGCCTAATCTAAAGAAAGCACAACAACTTTACACATGTTTACACAGTCAGTGGCGTACCGTTTTTTTTTGGAAATATTTTTTAGCTGCTTCTAGAGACGCCACTGGACTTTTAATGTAAAAATGTAATTAAATTAGTAATAAATTACCTCCTTAATGTTACTAATAATATTGCCAAATTCAAACAAAATTTAATAAAGAATAGTTAGGATATAAAAAATATATATTTTTTCTGTATGTATCTCGAAAGTTAAGAGGTTTAGGACATATGTTTATATGAACATTTTCTCCTGAAATAAGCTAAGGAATCATATCCTGTATTTTTAGCCATCAATATACTATATACTACACTATAAATTCAGAAAAACACCTATAAAAAAATGTATTTTTTTTGTTAAAAAAGTCAGTAACCGGAGTAAGTTGGTATTCATTATCAATATAATGTGCTCAAAGTATAGTGAGTCGTGAGTCATAAAAATATGAAATTACTTTAGTTAAATTTTATTACTGTCTTAAAGGTTGCTAAATTATATATGTTTTAATTATTTTATACTTTGCTATGCCAAGTATAATATACCAGTATAACAGTGTTACATATACAGGGTGTCCTAACTCTATTTATACAGTGTACAAAATGATGAACTTGGCTATAATAGGAAATTGGCCTTTTATATACAGGGTGGGAATACTTAAGTGTAAACTGAATTATATACCGGGCACACGGTTCACGAAATTACTGGTAAGCCTGTCATTTTCTTTTCAAGTCTTACACGATTTTAAAATTTGGTTCAGATATATGTTTAAATGGGATGCAGATTTTTGATGTTTTAAATTTTATGTGACACATCCTGTTTGGCTCAAAGTGTTCTTAACTTTGCTATTTCAAATAAAACACCCCATATTTTTTCCAAAAATCAATTTATTAAAAAATTCCAAAAATACATGTGTTACATCTTATACCTATCTTAATTAGTTGTTGAGAAAATAACGTTCGAAAATATATTGTTAACAGCCATTTATATTGATTTTTTAAAACAAATAAAAATTTAACAAGGCTTATGCATTTTTTACACATTTTTAATACCCCTTATATTCCATTACCGTAAAAATACAATTTTCGCTGATACAGAAATTTATTCTCGGTACTAAAACACCTCAATAATTCAATATTATATCCTATCTTTAAATTTGAAGATTTTTGTAATATTAATAGTAAAACGATAGGCTGCCTTAAAAATAGCGAAAAAATGTATTTTTCACGTTTTACTATTAATAACTAAAGAACTACCAGGTTTAAAGATAAGATATAATAAACAAAAAAGGGTAAGATATACATGTTAGGTTTAAATTTAAAACTTAAGGTAGTGGTTTCTATTTGGATTATTGAAGTTCTTTACTGCCGAAAGTCGATTTCTCTAGCACTTCCGGAAAGCCGAAAATTTTATATTTACAGTAACTAAATATAAGGTTTATTAAATAGGTGTAGCAAATTGCATTAGCCTCTTTCCATCATCATTTGTTTTTTACGAATCGATAGAAATCACATTTTCAAACGCCATGCTCTTAAAAACTAATTAAGATGGGTATAACATGCGATACATGATTTTTGTTGGAATTGCCAGTAGAATAGATTTTTAGAAGAATATATAGGGTGTTTAATTTAAAATAGCAAAGTGAAGACCACTTCCGATTAAACCGGATGTGCCACTTAAAATCTGAAACATCAGAAATCAAATCGACCAAAATTTTAAAATGGTGTTATACTTCTCGAGAAAATAATAGGCTTGCTAGTAATCTCCTGCGGGCACCCGGTATAGGTATAATATAAATAATTTAGTTTAGTTTTCATAATGCAAACATTATCCAGTTTAGTTAAAATTGAAAACACAAAAGGTAAAATATTATTTAAGAAAAAGTTGAAATTTAGTTACTTTTTCATGCTCTTAAATAAATAATAAAAATAAATATTTATTACCATTAGGAAAATTTCTTTTAACCCTATATTTTCATTTTTTTAAATAAATTGTAAAAATCTATTTAACTTTTTTAGATTAACGTTAGTAGTCAAAAGAAATTATAATCAATAAAACAATATATATACAGTGTGTTCACGGAAGGATAAAATTATACCTGTAAAAAAATTATATAAAATATTGTTTTTTTTGTAATAACATTTATACCATTATTTAGGAACTGGCCACCTTTTACACTAAAGAATATTATATTTAGCATTTAAGAAAAACTTCTTCCGGTGTGAGTCATGAGCAGTTAAACGTAGATATTTTTTTTCAGAAAAAGCGATAACCCAACTTCAAACTTTCTAATATAAAGAATTATTCTTCAGACCCCGTTTAGTTAAGAATAAATTTGTTTTCTTGACTTTTGTTGGATATTACATTTTTGCTTATAGTTAAGTTTATATTCTATCAAATTTTCAAGAAGGAAAAAATGACCAACTAGATTGTTATTCTCTAATTAGATAAAAAATTGGCTACAGAGAAATAGATTTTCTGTTGTTGTTGAATATTGTATTCAAAAAAACAAAAATCTTAATTCTTTTCAATAACAGAGTTCAAAAGAAGAATTGCTTTATTTTATAAAATGCAGTGGCATAACATTTTTTTTTTTATATTTTTCTTGAAAAGCTTCCCTAATGGATGACACTGGTGTTGCTTCCTTTATGCCAAAACACGTCTTTGGTTATGAGAGAGTACATCTTTCAATTTTTAAAAAATATTTGAATCGGTATAAGTTATTACAAAAAAAAAATATATTTTTGCGGAAATTTAAAACATCACTGTAGTTCAAAACTAAGACGTTTAGGACACCTTTATGTTTATATGAGAGTGTTTTTATAATTTTTATTGTAGAATCCACAGCTTTAAGTTTGTCAGATTAGTTACTGGACACCTAATATTTTTCACTTTATTTATTAGGGACCTTTAATTTTTTTAATTTTCTAAATATGTCTTTCAATTTGGAACCATCCTGTAGTTTTTAAGGCAAATTTCATTATAAATGATTACACATTTTTATCGAAGATAATATGTTCTGTATTTGTTCGGCAGATTCATTTAATTGATGTTATTTGTTAGGGTACACGCCAAATATTATTGTTTTTGCTAAAACAAAATAAAGAAAAATCTCCCAAAAATCCTAGAAAAATTAAAGTAGGTAACTAGAAAAACTAAAAACGTTGACGTTTTGGTGGCAAGTCTGCCACTGTTGTCAAAAGTATATTAAATAAAAATAGAAAAATTAAAAGTAAACTATTAAGTTAGTTCAAAATTTTTAAAATTCAAGCTTTAGTCTCGGAAATCGTTTAATAATAAATGAAATATTTTTGCCTTGTAAATTTACCATTTAATGTCAAACGATTTTAAAATATCCTAAAACTATAGCTTGAATTTCACAAATTTTAAACCTAAATAATTGTTAAATTTTATTTTTTTATTTTTATATAATTTTATCTTGACAACGATGGCAGACCTGCCACTGAAACGTCGATTTTTTAGTTTTTCTAGTTACTTATTTTAAGATTTTTTTAGGGGTTTTTCTTTATTTTGTATTATGCAAAGCAATAATATTTGGCGTGTACCCAAACAAATAACATCAATTTCAATTTTTTATGCAAAACCCGGTGGTTTTTAACATTTTGGATTCTTAAGACCATTCTAAATCGGCATTTGACATTTTTAAAGTTTTTACGCCTACTTAACTTTTGAGAGCCATTTCTAATATATTATATGTCCAAATCCTATATTTATGATTTTATTTTTAATACAATTACACTTATTGGTATTATTAGATTCGTCAAAAAATCGTTTTTCAAAAATGCTTGTCTGTTTGAAAAATAATAGTTAGGCGAGAAAATCCCAATTGGCCGACTTGTTTTATTACTATTTTATATACTTGTTACTAAAATTTTACAATTGTTTTTTTAATATTATGCGGGCTTCTAACTTTAATTTAAGTCCAATCATGGCCACCTAGATGCAATATTAAAAATTAATAAAAAAATCAAGTGGGCCGAATATCTTTCTTAAATGTCACATTCTGATTTAGAATTGGTACAGGATTTTAATTATAATAAAATATACAGTATACTTTTAAAAAAATTTCCTTTTCGAGTAAACCGAAAATAATTGAAAGGTATACGAAAACGGTCCTTCTTTCATATCATTACCTATACCAAGTCGTCCACTTGTTCTGTTTTGTAGTACTCCACAATTGTTTACTGCTGTAAAACATTAAAATCTAAAAGTGTTATAAATTAGGCATTCGTATTTAAAAATCATCAACAATATTTGTTCGAAACGTGTTTAAATAATTTATTATATCAATTTATTTCTACAAAAGATCTATAAAAAAACCATATCACATTTCTGTTTTTAACCACACAAATTAATAGACTTACCCATTTCGGGCTCTGGCCGTCCTCCAGCAATTGCTAAACGACCGAAGCTTAAAAGAAGGATTATTTCGGTTCGGGAATACTGTCGTTGTCAGTGTCAAAGTTAACGTGGATTTCAAGGCTGATGCGAGACCGAGCGTTGCGAGTCCGAGCAATTCGAGAAGTGTAAACATACAAAAATTAAAGCTCGCTTTTAAAATGGACGTTACGTCTTTACCGTTACAATTTAAAAAAACACATTCGTCTAGCTATTACCAAAGCTAATAAATAGCTAGCTGTGGCTCCACATTAGCTGCAAAATTTAAATATTGTACTGAAATTGTAATTTTTCAGGACGCATCAGAGTCAAAAAGATCTCTTCTGAAAATTTTACAAAAAGTGACATATCGGGTTTTGTCATCTTACCACAAACATAGAAGACTATGCTGTTTGTGTTTGCTAATTACTTCTTAAATTTTCTTTTTACATTATTGTGTATTACAATTGTACGTTAATATAATTAATTTTATACTTTATTCATTTTCTGTTTATTCCAAGTAGCTTAAGTATACTCAGAGTTAATTTCTCTAATTTAAATAACACAATTCCAACATTCCAACTCACTTTTTACAGATTTTAAATATTTTCGAATTTCTGTTGTTTCACTAAAAATGTTATGCCAAGATTTGGCTATTTCCTAATTGCACAATCTTAGGTTTGGCTGCTTGGAGACGGCAATATCCCAAAATTGAATTAAACTTCGGGCTTTGGTCAATTTAAATAGTCCAATCCTAAGATTAAGCAGAAAAACGACCATTGGCCGTTTTTGGACTTTGCGCCCAACGTATTTGTAAATTAATAATTTTGTTCTGCTCTTTAACTTTCTTTAAAAAGAGTTTTGTAAATGAGGTAAATAAACATTAAGTAATTTAATAAAGAAAATTTAAACATTTTGTGTTCTTGTATTATCTTTCCTAATTTAAACAACGTTACTTATTTACTTGTAAATGAAAAACCAAAGATTTAACTAAAAACTTTAAACCTTAATATTCCGAGTGTATTTTAGGTTTAGCTTCATTTAGGGTATTTTGAGCTTTAAACTTTGAAGTGGGTGTAAGCAAATGATAGACAAAGAACAAGTTCAAAGCTTTGGACAATAACTGTCTAGAATTAAAGCTTTTGACTTTGTGTGTGGGTTTTTTGTTTCAAATATCTCATTTTCTTTAAGAGGGTATTCTGGGCTGGAAATTTAAAAAAATATATAAGTCGACTATTTAGGTATTTAACAATATCTTCCGAGTTTTTTTTACCATTTAAATAATTTTGACAGCCGTTTAAGTAACATGCAACTGTTTTGGTTTAAGCGGACGATTGTAACAATAGGCGATTAAAGGGCGGGCTATCCGTATATAAATAACTCTCTTTTTTTTCCATAATTAATACTTCCAGTACACTACCTCATGTATAAAGTTGAGATGATTTATTAAGAGAAGGTAGTTTGTATGTACTATTCAATCAGTTAAGGTAAGTTTACATCTGACATTTATTGCATGCTATTTATGTTAGATAGAATTTCTAGCTAATGTAAACGGTCAAAAATAAATCTCTGACATAACTGTATACTCTTAAACGAAAGATATCGACACTTCTGTACGATTAGATGTAAACAGTCGCATGCCACAAATTTTGACTCGCCTGATAGAAATCGCAAGTAAATGTTCATACATTTCTTGCATCGCGAGTCATCATACACATACATACATATGTACGATGAAAATATCAAGTAGATTCTGTAATAATGTAAACACCCCGTGGACTTTTATGTCAGACACTGGACACTTCGTCGTGATAGAAATGTCAGATGTAAACCTAACATTACGCTGCCTGAAACTTAACGTAAAACTATTAACTTGTATTGCTCAAAACTACTTTTTCGATACGGTCGCAAAATGATCTCAAGTTCTAATTAACCGATTTACTTAAAATTTGGCATGAATATTCTTTAAATATCTTTCTATTGCAGAAACTAACAAGAACTAAAAATTTAAAATAGATTTTTTGTTTTTCTTTTTATTTGAGAAACATTAAATATTATTTTTCCAGAGAAAAGCCAAATAAAATCTCTATTTTGGTTTTAAGGTAAAAAAGTTAAATGAAAAAAACTAAAAAATCGATTTTGTATTTTTTCGGAAAGTAAGTAAAGTATAAGAAGTGATTTTAAAATAATTATGGCACTCTAGATGAAAAATAAAAATTTAATTTGAAAATAAAATTTGACTAAAATTTGTTTTAAAAATATTGCATTTCGACTAAAAATGATCCGAAAAGTTGAAAAAACAATAAATATATAGGGTGTCCTATTTGAAAATCAAAAGTGTCAGACATTTCCGGTAAAACCGGAAGTCGCAAAAGCCTAACGTATACACCTGAAATGACTTTTTGTTAGTCTAATAACCCTACCAAATTTTGTCATTATAGATAAAGAAATAAAAAAATGGCAGCCAGAAAGTGATCTCGTAGGCACCCGGTATAGGAGTCTTATGACATAAGCTAATCAGAGTTAATATTAATTTTTACACTACTTGAAATTGTTTAAAAATGTCGCAACTTTTATATGCTTCCCTGTCTAATATAATGTATTGATCCATATACTTTTGGGTTGCACTAAAATACTTAAATACAAGTATCTTGAAAGCGGTGGTTTAGAGCCATTCTTACAAAGTACACCTTTACTGAGTGGAAGAATTTACAGGTTACTAAAAAAATTAAAGTAGTTTAGGTGGCGTCCTTTTCTTAACACTTAAAAATTAACATTACATATGAATAGCTCATGTCAAAAAACCCTTAGATACCGAGTTTTATTACAATATTTTAAACGTGCCAAATATCATCGAAATAAAATATTATCAAAATAATTTTAAAATATTTTTTGAACTTTGACACCATGCATCTCAGTACCAACTGTTGTACTAAGATTTAAAGTTTAGCTAAATCGCAAAATTTCAACTTCATATTCTCCAGTAAATGTTGGCCCATTACTTAGGGTCTACCCTGTATATGAATAGGGAAATCATAGAAAAATGGATAATAAAAATTTAATTTTTTTTTTTTATTATTGGCAAAGAAATGCTCGATATTTGGGCCTCTAGACTAGAATACTCCCTTAAATAAGTAAATAATTTTCGTTACTTAAAGCAGTAAAAAGGTAAAAAAACCTTAATTAAAAATTTTTGGGTCATTGATTGTTTCTATCCCATAAAAAGGGAATTTTATTGACTTTTGAAACTAAAGTTCGCCTATAACATTATACGAGGAAAAGAGATATACCGGGTGACACCGAAATTACTATCCAGCAATTTATTTTCTTCAGTGCAACCGTACAGTTTTTCAGGCTTGTATTATCGGACGCCAATTTTATACTACAGGGTCCGGCACTGAAACTTTCTTTTTTCAATGATACATGGTGGCGCGACTGGAGCTAGTTGCAGCGCGTTAGTGCGCTTAACAGAGAGCGTTGGTGAGGAGATTTGTTTGTTAATTGTCGTCAGTCGTAAAAATGCTTTGGGCACGAGAGCAACGCACGTTCGCCGTTGAGACCTACTTTTCACAAGGCCGGTCGATCATCGCCGTGCAGCGTTACAGTACAATATAACCCCTAGAGGTGCTGTTCCGGCCCAGGGATCCATTTTATCATGGGTGGAGGCTTTTAGAGCAGATGGAAATGTGTCCCGCAAGAGACCAGGAGCAACACGGACAGTTAGATCACCCGCAAATATCGAGGCAGTCCGACAGTCGGTTTTGAGATCTCCTAGACGATCTGCTTCGAAACGCCTTAGGCAATGTATGGTTCCAGCAAGATGGGGCCACAGCCCACACATCACGACTTTAAATGCCTGTTTTGAGACAAAATTTTCCAGGGCGACTTATCTCCAACCGAGGTGACATTCCATGGCCCGCACGATCGCCAGATCTAGCCCCATGTGATTATTTTCTATGGGGCTACCTCAAATTAAAAGTGTATAACAACCGTCCTGCAAACCCTGGAAGAATTAAAAAACAATATTCGTTACGAGATAGCCAACGTACCGAATGATATGCTGGAAAGGGTCCACGCACAATTCAGAAATCGGTTACAGCAATGTATCGACAGTAATGGTAGACACTTGTCAAATATTCTATTTAAAACAACTCGATTTCAAACTTCCCATGTTATTGTCTAATGCTAATAAAAAAATAAATAAAAATGTGCAATATATGTTTTTATTTTTTACCTATGAAAAAAGAAAGTTTCAATGCCGGACCCTCTTTCGGTTTAACCGAAAGTGACATAAACTTTGATATTTTAAATAAAACACCACGTTTATTTTTAAAATTTGAATTCTACAGGTCTTAATAGAAAACCTTGGATATATTCATCAGCTAATTTTTTGGTTTTGAAGAAAATGGCGCTTTAAAATGTCCAAATGACAACACATTATGCAGTTTTATGAGAAAACAAATGAACATCGTAAAAATTTAAAATGCCTTAAATAGTTCTTTTAAAAGACTATATCCTTTAGAGCCCATTATAATACTACTTTCTGTTTAACCGGCAGTGCTGTAAAACTTGAACTTCCAAATATGATAACCCTGATAATTTTAATGGAACACCCTGTATATTTCCTAGGATTTAAATTCTTTAAGCTATTTCTGATATAAAACCTAAAATATACCCATAACTTAACTTTTTTAGTTTTAGATAAAACTGAGTTTAAAAGGTCTAAACGATGTACTTAATGTGGTGTTTCTTTAAAGCTCTTTTAAAAATCTTTTTAACGATGATACCGGTGATACTATACAGGGTGAAAAAAAAGTTTTTTTTTAATAAGGACACTCTGTATATTATATTACTATTAAAAGATCTTAAAAAGAGTTTTGAGAAAATACCACATAAGGTACATTTAACTTTATTAGTTTTGGAAATATGGCCATTTAAATCGGCTACACCTTTCAGTTCGCCTGGCAGGTACTTGTGCTTATCGAAAACGCCTGTCATTTTTTTAACTTTAATATGAATGAACTAAATACCAGAAAAATTTCAAGCTTACAACTCCAGGTTTTTTTATTATTTTTTTAATCTATTAAAAATATACAGGGTGATGATGTGCAGGGCTGATGCTGGCTCGGTGATGATTGTCGTACTTAGCATGCTCTGACTCATTAGTACACAAAATTCCAGCCTTTCAGGTCTAACGTTACTCGAAGAGTTCACTAGCTCTTTACCAGTATTTCTTAGTTTTTGACCATGCGACCAGTTTTCTTAAAATTCCGACTTCAAATTTAAAATTTTTTTGATTCATTTGTCCTCTTGTAAGAAACACCCATCTTGGGACACACTGTATAAGGGGTGATGTCGACAATATTACCATCTTCTTTATTATACGAAGGCAGGCCTGCTTTAGAGGCTTCAAAAATCAATTTTTGCATGGATTTTTTGGAAAGGAATGAAATATTCGATTGAAACAAAACTTTCAGGTTTTATTGTTATATATTTTAACAGTCTCCTTAAATTTTTTCATTACAATATATATCATATTATGCCTGGTACAAGCATTCTGCCGAGGCGCCTCGAGTGTGGATGTGTCGTGCGGCGGGAAAGATGCCGGTCGCAATTTCCATCTGAAACAAAAAAACCCAAAAATTTTTATTCTAGTATAGTATAGCTTCTAGTTAAACCAAGAAAATTAAACAAAAAGTGAGAAATTCAACAATTTTTCACTAATTAAAAAAAATTAATTTTTTTGGAAAAATAAATTCACTTTAGATTGTTTAAAAAGTGAGTTTATCATAACTTTCTTAAGGTTTTTAGGTTTAACTAGAAGAGAATTTAATTTCGAATACAATCAATCTTACCCCGTTTCGATAGGACGTTTAGTTTTTTCCTATCTTTCCCGCCGCACGACACATCCACACTCGAGGCGCCTCGGCAGAATGCTTGTACCAGGCATAATATGATATATATTGTAATGAAAAAATTTAAGGAGACTGTTAAAATATATAACAATAAAACCTGAAAGTTTTGTTTCAATCGAATATTTCATTCCTTTCCAAAAAATCCATGCAAAAATCGATTTTTTGAAGCCTCTAAAGTTAAATTAGTAAAGTTGTAGTATTTTTTCGCTGATTAACGTGCTACCAATAAATTTATTGTAAAAATTGTACTTTTTTAATGGGACACCTTGTATTTTTAAAAGATCAATTAAAAGGCTTAGAAAAAGCGCATATGTGATATATCCAAATAATAATAGTTTTGGAAATATCTTGACAAATTTGATAGTAAACTGGCATTTTTTAAATAAAACACTTTATATTGCATTACTATTAAATAAATATTTTAAAAAGCTTTTGGGCAAATGCCACATTTGATATATCTATCTCTTTTAATTTTGATCATGTTGCCCTCCAAATCTAAAAATGATGTAAAATTTCCATATCTACAGCTCTTAGCTATTAGCACTAACTTTAGTGTCAAAGATAAAATGGACATTATATCTACTAGTTTTTAGATGAAATATAATATATATATATATATATATATATATATATATATATATATATATATATCTACTAGTTTTTAGATGAAATCTAAAAATGATGTAAAATTCTAAAAATGATGTAAAATTTCCATATCTACAGCTCTTAGCTATTAGCACTAACTTTAGTGTCAAAGATAAAATGGACATTATATCTACTAGTTTTTAGATTTTGATGCCATATTTTCAAGACTATAGTAGATATATATATCGAATGTAGTATTTTCTTTAAGCTCTTTAAAATATCTAATGGTGATGCAATATACGGGGTGCTTATTTAAAAATGCCAGTCTACTATCAAATTTCTGTGGACAGCTATTTCCAAAACTATTAAAATTTCATTATATTAAATGTAGACTTTGTTTAAAGTTGTGATTTTTTTAAATAGTGACATAATATACAGGATGTTTTATTTAAAAAAGTATATTTTTTTGCAATAAATCAAACACCCAATGTTCAATTGTTTTTCTGTTGGCGGTACCTTAATCAGCGGAAAAAATATGTATTAAAATATTTATTAAAAAAATGTAACATTAGGTTAGAAAACGTCCTTAGCTGTAGAAAGTTGTTTGCGGTAAATAAAAAATCTAACTAATAAATAGTTTAACCAACACTGTAGCTCTTATGGTTCCCAAGTTACCAAGGCATGTAGGCCCAATTTGGGGCACACTGTATTTAAAAGTTGCGGTACTTTTTACTAACCCAGTATGTTGATAAAGTTTAATAAAAAAAAGTTTATTTTTTTGAGTGCATTTTAATAGAGATACGTTTAAATTTTAATATAGATTTTTAACTTTTAATTTATAACAATTTTAAAAGTTGAATTATTTAATACTACTGTTCTAATTGGATTTTTAGTTTTAATAAGTACCTAGATTTTACAGGTTATTAATTTTTCGTGTATGTACAGTAAGGTGTGGTAAACAAGGTCAAAACAATTTTTTTCTCACCCGAAAATACTTATAGGATGCCCAAACTAAGCTGCTGTTGAAAGCGCAACTCAAAATTTTAATTTTAAGACGTTCTTCATGGTTCCTTTTTTTTCGTCTCTAACATAAAAATTAAGTTTTTATCACTTGCCCTAAAAAACGTAAAAAAATATTTTTACAGAAAGTAAATAAATACATATTAGGCAATAAAGGTACAAAAAGTTGTTTTGACTTAAATTGACTTCTTCAATATTTCATTTGCCACAGAGCTTTAAATTTATTTTTTTGTTGTTGTTTTTATTTAATTTTTTTTTGAGAAACTAGTACTGTTAGAAAAAAAATTAAATGGTAAGTTTAAAGTACATCTTAAATCCTATTAATATGACCCCACCGTCTTTTGCGTATACTTAATTATTGCTACAAAGTTACATGGTCTTACATACTTTTTTCAAGTTTTTTTAAGTTCTTTTTAATAAACAGTCGTATAAAAAGTACAAATTTTAAACAAAAGTATTTAGGAGCCTGTAAATAATATTACAAAGAAAAAGTCAATAAATTTTTTTTATTGTATTATAAACGTACTACATTCCGAAACAAAATGCAAAAATCTGAAAATTTTAAATTCGAAGCTCTGTAAAATATTAATATTGAGGTTAAATATTAAACTCAATAAATCTTTTTGTACCAAATTATTGCTTTATGGGATTTGTTTATATCTCGGTGAAAATATATTTTTTAAAATCTGAAGGGCAAAAAAGTGGAAAAAACCCGGTGTCAGTGACAAAAAAACTTAGGAACCATGGAAAATCCCTTAAAATTAAATTTTTAGGCCGCGCTTTTAACAGGAACACCGTTTGGGCATTCTCTGAGATATTTTTGGGTTAGATCGAAAGAAGAAATGGACAATATAACGTGTTCCATTTTAGTTATTATTTACAGTTCAACAATTACAAAGCTTGTTAGTGCGTTATCCAATCCTTTTTCACCGAGTAACTGAACGTTTTCATTGTTAAAATAATGACAGATGGCCGTTTTGGTCAAATGTCAACGTGATTCATTATAATTGTGGGTTGGCGATTCATTTAAGCGGATTTAATCTTTGAACATTTTCGTTAATGATTGATTTGTGCGACGAACAAAAACGAAAACAAATTGGACCTATTATTACCTTAATTACTGTACTTTGAAAAGAAATGGAATACAGCAGCGGTAAGGCACAACGTTTTACCTTTTAAAAAACGAAAATATTAAGTGTTCTTAAAAGATTTGTACAAAATGTTATCACACATTCCTTGGCAGTGCCAGAATAAGACTTCGTGATGCCCTAAGCACACGACCCCTGTGGTGGCCTCTAGATTAGAAAATAAATTATTTCTTACAAGAAATTTTTGAAGAGCAATTAAAAAGGCCTTTACCTTTCTCAAAACCAACATACGACAGTGAAACGGACGTTTCTACTATTTTCTTTTTTTCTAATCTTTAGTGCCCCCTTTGTGGTGCCTTCAGAACGTGATGCCCTAAGCAATTACCTAATTTGCTTATAGGGTTAATCCGGAATTGTTACTTGGGCCAAAATATAATGATCTAACCCCATTTACCTTACTTGAAAAGTTGATCGTTTGCGAGATACGGGGTTCTCAAAATTATTTTTAAATATTTTTTTTTTAATAAAATATTTAATATAAAATTAGTTGTCAGAAGGTTTTCTAGAGTGGAGACTCTAGCTCTGCTTATGTTTTGATTGAATTATGTAAAGTGAGCCACCTGCAATATTTTACTTATGTTTACAATGCCATAACTTTTTGGTGCCTTCGTTTATTATAGATCTAGTTAAAAAAGTTTTATTCTTTCATATTTTCTTAACAATATAGGTGTACTTAGTTATTATCGCTACAAGCAACCGTTTTCCAGATATTCCAGATCAAAGGTTTCATTTCATACACAAACAAAATTATTGCCTTAACCTTTATTTAGGTCACCCAGGCTTTTTAAAATGTCTGTACAAAGTTCTACTTTAAATTTTCTACTCTAAAATAAATCGATCCAAAGTAATTTGCCTATGTTAAAAAGTTTATCGTTTGCGAGACACAGGGTTTTAAAGTAAAAAATAAAATTGAAACTTGGACAGCCTGTATTTCGCAAACACTTAATTTTCAGTCAAGTGCTCTCTTACCAGAGAAAAGAAAAAACTGTTTAGTGCGCCAAGGACCGCCGAACGTATAATTTACTATATCAAGATTTATTGCAAGATCCATCTAAATTTTTCAATTATTTTCGAATGTCTATTCAATCGTGTATCCCATAAACAGCTATTTGGCTCCCCCAAACTTTCATTATCAAATACTCCACGTTTCATTTCTACATATTATGTAATACCAATATCCAATATCCAATTCTTACATTAAGTAATCCACTACTAACATAAGCAAAATCAAAAACGCCTATGTTAAACCGTATTTACTGCTGAAAAAGTCTGCGCGTCTGAACAGCTTCGTATAACACAATGACATCCCATGTTGGAATTAAGAGAAACCAAGGAAACGTATAATTTAGTATATCAAGATTTATTGCAAGACCCATCGAAATTTTTCAATTATTTTCGAATGTCTATTCAATCGTTTGAGGAACTTCATGGTATTTTGGAAAGCCAGCATTTCTGTTTTTTATTTCTATCGCAGTAATCTGGGAGCGCTGTATCCCATAAACAGCTATTTGGCTCCACCAAACTTATAAATTTTTCATTATCAAATACTCCACGTTGCATTTCTACATATGTGATACCAATATCCAATGTCCAATTCTTACATTAACTAATCCACTACTAACATAAGAAAAATCAAAAACGACTATGTTAAACCGTATTTACTGCTGAAAAAGTCTGGGCGTCTAAACAGCTTCGTATAACATAATGACAATTTTATATGCGGCATACGCATTCAGTCGCCGGCGGCCGAACAATGCGTGATACAGAAATTTGGTATCGCGATACTGAACGTGTCGTCAGCGTTGTGTGAAAAGTCCAATTTGTTTATATGCAATAGTTGTATCTTGGATACGCGTATCTCGCATACAGTATCTTCGTCTGAAAGAGCTCTAATTGGTGTATTCCTTTTAACTGAGTGGCTTTCCAATGACGCAAATAGAGCGCTCCCGAATAGCTCAGGAGCATTTCGTTCTACTTTATGGCGTTCCAGTGACGGAAATTGTTATGCACCTGAGCCACTCCGTTTTTCTTTTCCCCTTGCCCCTCATCCACCAACCCTCATTTGGTTTTTGTGCTTCAAACGTGTTTTTTATGGTTAAGGATGGATTTTTAAAATTATTTATTTAAAATGGAATTAGATGTTAAAAAGAGATTATTATTATAAAGCCAAGAAAGGTTAAAAACAACGAAATTAATTTTAAAATTTCTTAAAGTATCTATCATTCCTTGTCTAAGGATGCGTTCCAGTGACTAACTTTTAGAGCAGTTCAAGAGCTGCAAGCCCTGGAGCGTGAAGCACAAAAATTTTCGTCATTGGAAAGCCACCCAGGTAGGACCGTTTTTCAGAACTGATCGTTGACATGACATTTATAAGATTTGACAGATTTGTTTTTCTTTGTTTGATTTCTTCTTTGAATCTAACGTTTTTACCATGTACCTAGATTTGCATGCTCTTCAATAAACTTTATTAGAATTTTTCTCTAAAATATATAGGGGAGCCAATAATTGATCCCATTAACAATAACATGGGATTTCCTATGTCCCGCCCGGCGATGCATCATCCGGTATATATTTTTTGGGTTAATTAATTATTTACAATAAATTATTATAGATATTTTTCAAATATAACCAAGTATATTTACTATTTGCCCTTTGGCATATGTCATTAGTGTCAGAACACTTCGTGCACCTCCTTCGATGATGGTGCATGAGAGGCAATGAACGGTTCTGCAAAACAATTCCATTATGAAAGGAACACTTACGGTGTTGTTTTGGGCAGTTCTAAAGCATAAAAGGAAGACACCAAATGCGTTTATATCTTTTTTCTAGTAAAAGAGCACTATCATTTTCTTGTATCATTATTTAGTTAATAGACTAATGAATAGTTTTATAAACACAAAATTTATCTACAACACCGAGAAGTTAGCTTAATTTCCATTTGGTTATTATAAAACTAATTACTTATAACCATCTATTTTTTACGTAAGTTGGGTTTTCTTTTTTTGTTTCTCTGCTATTCCTTTACACACACACCAATTTTTATCAAAATCCAATAATTATTTGCTGATATATTGTGATATACAGTGTGTCCAAAATTGGTAGGGAATGTGTTGGGATATTGGAAGCTATAAGAGATAGAAAGATGGTTAAATAGAAAAAGTTGTGGGCCATTCAATGTTGAATTTAATGCCATTTTGATGACGGATGTAGCTTTTATAGGTTTTAAGTTATTTTGAATGGCGGCCATTTTTATTATTTGTACACTTTTAAAAAACAACGTTTCTTTTCTTTTAAAATGATTTATAATACATAATAGGTATTTTTAATTTTTATGTCAAAAATCGTCAAAATTCATTTTTTGTCCAAGTTGGCCATGACTGCGAAAGCCATTATCTCTATATTCTGTTCACTATAAATTGAGAGTGACGAAAGCAAAAACAATAGAACAAAAATACACCCTATTGGTCAATTTAAAGACCTTATTACACTGGCGAAAAGTTTGTCAAAACTGACAAAGAAGGTTTTCAAAAGGTTAAAATTAATGGCGCGTTCCGGAACGTTAAAAAATTCCAAATTCATTTGGTGAGATCTGAGTACTTTAGGTTAAGTAAACCATATTAATTTAACCATTTTATGCACTTTATTCATTATTTTTAAGTTACTTTACTAAAATATTTTACGCAAAAAGTTAATATAAATAATTTAAGAGGTTTAATTTCAATAAAAATACACCTAGAGTAATTATATAAGTTCTGGAGCATAAACATTCACCAAACGATTTTCTTAAATTACTATTACTAATTCTAGTGTGTTGCCAGTTTTTTATACTAATATGAAAATACTACTTTATGTTTATTAAATTGTCTAAAAAACTTTTTTCACACTTTAAAAAGGTGGTAGTTATATTAAAAACTTGTCTTTTGTAAATTTATATGGAAATAATAATTTTTTATATTTTATATTCATAAAATTTACGGTATGCCAATAATAATCCCTTAATTTTTTGACATATTATATAAATGTCCAATATACTTAAATAATCAAGGTGGTAGAGTTAACGTCAAAAATATTTTTTTACTTTTCAGTTAACTGCCTTTCTTTTATGTGATATTTTTACCTTTTTGTGTTTTATTTGTATTATTCGTTTCTTTATTTATGGGTATATTTTTATTATTGCATCTGTTATAATAAAATGTGAGCTTATCAACGTCTAAAGGAAAGGAATTTGTCACCAACAAAAACGTCACAATAAAAAAAAAAAATACATGTCCAGGGGGTGAAGAAAATGCTCATAAATATTTTTAAAGTTTTTGCTTTTAGAAAACAACCCACATTTTGGCCTTTGTGACAAATAATGCAGAAATTGCAGCAGAATATGGTATAAATATTTATTATACTTACATTTATTAATAATATGTTTACATGTAAAAAAGTGGTCCCATATTTACCAATAATAAAGGAAACTATTTCAAAAATTAATTGTAAGGGATGATTCATTTAGAGGTACTTTTTCTATTTCGTATTTTTGACAGATGAGGGGGTCCAAATTTCAAACTGTTATGGTATTTGTGTTTAGTACTGGTTGACAGAAAAGTTGGACTCTCACCTTCATTTTTGGATAATTCTTGACCAATGAGTCACGTCCATCACGTAGCAGAAAATATAGCGGCAGTAGCTGCGAGTGTACGTGTGATGATTTTAACGTGAATTAATTTGGAGTTTGAAATTAGGAGCTTAAGAACAGACCAGGTTAGGCAGTTATGTCAACATTTGAAAGACATAATCTTTAAAAAATAAATGTAAGATATACCTAGTTCTTCCGTATGATAATAAATAGTAGTTAATAAAGTTTTTTTATTTTTTTTTAAGTACCCCGTAATGAATCACCCCTTACATATAATGGTACAATAGGTTTATTTTTCAATTCTTTTAGTTTTAAAACCTAATAAAATAAAACATGTTTGTTTTTTTTAGAAAATAAATAAAATAAAAGTGATATCTATACTCTTTGTGCAACTTTAAATCATTTATGAAGAATTGTGTGAAAAGATAATGGCCTAAAGCAACAACAAAGCAAGACCGATGCATCAGTCTATCCGGAATATTTACATGCAGGTATTCCTTGTCTAATCACTATCTGCTAGTATTTAATACACTGAAAGTCAATTAAACGCATTGAGCTGACATGACGAGTATGTCTTTTAAAGCCTAAAATTTGCATTAAATAAATATTTTAACATTACTTTCTAATATACATTTTATATTTTTATGTTAAACTATTTTTCTATGATTGGTAATCCCGGTTTACACGTTTGAAGTAGCTTGAACAAGTTACTAACGGCCGTATTTACCAAGCTCTGACAAATATTTGTCTGAGCTTCGCGAATACGGCCGTAAAACAAATAACTAAAAAAATATTTTTTTTATTTATCTACTTGCGGTACTAAATTCAGTGGGTTTAAAGGCTGCATGTACCTACCTTTAGTTACTTGATTTCTTGCTTAAGTTACTTAAGACGTGTAAAGCTGGCATAATTTAAAGCGCTGTTTAGTAAATACTTTCGATTTTATAAAAAAATATTTTAAAAATGCTATATCATAGATTTTTCTTATTTCCTACTTAAATGGGCAAGCAAGATAAAATAATTATTAATTTAAGAAATATATTACACTATTACACATAAACAAAAAATTAACGAAAATAGATATAATATTAAAAGTTACAAAAATTAAAGTTGCTATAGTTAAGCAACACTTAAAATTGCTTAAAAGTTCTGTACCTTTATACAGGGTATTTCTAAACAAATATGAAAGATTTTAGGAGGTGATTTCTTGTTATTTTGAACAAGAAACCACCACCTAAAATAGTTCGCATTTGTTTAGAAACTCCCTGTATGTACGAATTAAGAACTATATAGTACTATTAAATTTGATTGTAAACCTAAGAAATGTAAGAAGCCAGGCGCCTACATTTTATTTTTCAGAATCCAAAAAGGCCACATCAAGATGGATAAATTATTTTTAGTAATATAAGTTTTTGTGTACTTTTTAGGTGTTTCTAAAGCTACGTTTCACAAAGTCCTGGCAGCCTATAAAACAGACAGCAGTTTTTCTTCTAAAAAATGTTTACAAAAAGTATGGGACTATGGGACAACATTGACGAAAAAATGAAGGCCAGAAATAAGAAAAACTGTACACCAGTTATTTCAAAAAATTAGCCACCAATATTTAAATTAATTGTTGTATAATATGACATTAAAATATCATAAATAAATTAAGATGTGTTTTCTTGTAAATTTACTATACAATTTAAGTAAAATTGTTTGTTCATAAGAGATGTACATTTCGTGCCACTTTAAAACTTCCATGGGCAATTTTTGCAAATGCGTGGCAAGGAGACGGTCTAAAGAAACGACAAAGCTATACTGACGTGGCAATATATTAGAAAAGGTTTCAATGCAGACGTTTATTGCCTAACCTTGAGGTGTTAGTGTTTAAAACTAAAAATTCTGAAAAATAAGTTAAGCACTCAAATGGAATTAGATTTTTTTATTCCATAGTTGACTTAGGTGTGCCTTTCTAATCTCTTTTAATTTAAACTTATGGATATAAAGAAAGCCAAATAATTTACTATAACTAACATAGTTTAGTATAAACACTACTTTTGTTTAATTTTTTCCTAAAATAAAATTCCGTTGTAAATAGACCTAAATAATGGACCAACGAATTCTTTAATACAAATGTTTCAAAACTTTATAAAACATTTACAGTTATATGGATACTGATTGTATTTAGTTAGGTAATGGGTTAAAAGTAAGAATAAAATAAAGGCAAATTTTATCAACTTAATATTATTAAAGACTGAGGTAAAATGTAAAATACTTGGAGACTGAGTAAAATGCAATGAAATTAGGCTAAATAAATAAATATATTTAATTTTTAGGGCACAGTAATAAAAATGTAGTACCAACTTTTTTAAATAACTTACTATTTATTGGGACATATTTTTAACATTAAATTGTGTTTACTTTTTTATATATTTCTAAAACTAAAAAACATTTTAATATATTATACCATTTGAGTATCTAAACTGCACTTAAATATTTCTTATATTAAACACATATTTCAAACGAGATCTGCTTTTGCTAATTTAATGGATATTTCTCTGAGTCCTAGCAAACACATCACTGGCAGATTAAAAATTAATCTTGTGCTGAATTCTCACACCTTAAAACAAAAACGATTTAGAACCACATTAAAACTATATAATTTGTATTTTTTACTACAACTTTTACATAGGTAATTTAAAAACGATCATGATAACAAATTTTGACACTTTTACTTTTTCGACGTCTGTTAAAGTCATTCATGACATTGTTCATAACCTTACTTAAAATATTAAATTTTCTATTGTAAAACGGGCTCGTAATGATGTTCTTATGTTTTCCTCAATTTATAGTAAACAGAATATAGGTCGTGTTAAAAATCAAAAAATAAGTTTTTGTCATTACCGAAAGTTTTAAAACTTTTTTCTCTCTTTGATAAAACTCAACTCTTTGTTTTGATTTTATCACAATGGTTTGTTTTCGATTTTCTTTTGTTTTTAACCGTCAATGGACTTTTCTTCGTTTCGCAAACTTTTGGTAAATTAAATTTCTACTTAACTGTTAGCAAGAGTGTTAGTTAATTAAGAAATGTAAGCCTTTATTAACTTTAAAGTTTTTTTTTCTATTTGACGACAAATATTTTTTTAAGTTTAATTATACTTTCTAAGTAATATTTTAATAGCAACTTTTAAACAAAAAACTTTTTTGTAATACCTAAATAATTATGGGTTGGATTTATTTTTGAATCGTTAGCTAGCACATCTTTGCTTTACGCAAGAATAAATTAAAAACCAAAAAAAAACTTTATTGAATAATTACTGTTTTATTCTGAACTGGTTAAAACTAAGTTATGACGTATTACAGGAACAGTTCATTTCTTACAAAACTTAAAATAACTAGTTTTTCGCAATTCAGGAACTAGACTTTGGGGACAGTGGTTACTTTAGTCCCTTGTTAAGGAACTAAAGTGCTACCCTTGCCTCTGAGGGATAAAAGTAAAAAGTGCATTGGTTACACCGTAAATTCTTTGGCAACCAAATATTTTGCCCGTTTTTAAAATACAGTTTAAATTGTCTACCACCAGACATCATTTTGATTTTGATAGAGTACCTTATATTTTTTTGTAACATTTTTTATTAAAAAAAACAGATTTGTGAAGAATAATATAAAAATCTGTGGACTAAGGTTTTTGGTTTTTACTCAACTACTTTTCCTCTAAAAATATACATTTATTAAAGTATTAGGAGCGAGATAGAAAAGTGGACTATATGATTATTAAAAAAAAATAGCAAAATAAATTTAAGTAATGTAAAGACTAATAATTCACATCAAAAATGTGACAATTTCCATATACATTGGCCTTACCACATATTCAGCTTTCTTGGACTTCTTGGCACTTGATATTATTTCTGGATAAACTTTCACTCACGTCGATTAAGCAGTTTTCAAAAATATTATTGAAAAAAGGCAAAAGTCAACATAAAATTCTACCGGTACTTTGGTCGATAGTTTTCGTGAGATGTTTTAGAGCGAGTGTCCATTTCGACCGGGAGTTGTTTTCGTAGTGTGCGTGAGCTTTTTGGCCGTACTATAGAGGTTGTCACAAATTTATATCGCAAAAACCAAATAAATAATCATCGAGATCAATCGAGATTTATAGTTCTAAGCATTTTTTTACTTGGGCGTTATAAATACCAAAAAAAGATCATTTCAACAAAAACATTATACAAAAAAAAAAAAAAAAGGAATATGCGATTGGACAAAACAGGTATATTTGTTTAAAAGAATTGTTAATAACATTGACGTACCATAAGAACACAATATTAAAAATTAAAGTTTTTTTTCCATTGGATTTTAAATTTTTATTATTGTTAAGATATTAGAAAAACACAATAATAAAAACCAAAGTTTGATTTTTGGTAGAAATTTAGTTTTGGTAAAATTGGATGTACGGGGTGATCTTTGCCAAAAACCTAATATTTTTAGGCACTGTAGTTATATGTTTATTTAAAAACATACACCAAGGATTTTTAAACTAGGATGTTGCTAGAAAAGGTAAATCAATGAGGCATGATGTTTCAAAGTGTACAAGGTGGCTCGAATTCGACGCCCATCATTGGAATTTCGGAAACCGTAAGAGATACAGGATCGGTTAAATGGAAGCAAAAGTTGCGTAATTTGATGCTTAATAAAATGCCGTTTTGAGTTTTTAAAAAAATTCCGAGTACTTCCAAAGATATTGACTTCGAAAAAACCGGAATTTTCAATTTTGGTTTCATTGTCTCCTGGCTATATTTGTTCTTGTTTATTTCAGAATAACTCAAGATAAAAAACACGTTTTCATGCCACTTTTTCTGCTCTACTTATAATTCAGTGATTAAATATTGAATCTGACGTTTCGGCTTCTGGCGACCATCATCAACTTAATTTTTTTAATACGGACCTGATATTTTCAATTTAATTAAATCCTTTCATCTCCTAAAACACTATATATCGCCACTTTGATATTTGCCGACGTTTCATTACAAGAAAATTCCATCACAAAATATTACATATTTATTTTACCATATTTTGACCCCTGAACTACATTTTTAGGTAAAAGGTAAAAAAGAATAAACTTATTACATATTCATAATGTTTTATTGTAACTCATTGTTGATATCTAACAGCGGAAATTACTTTATTAACAGAAACTAACCAGCAGGTACGAATTCAAGGGAGAACTTCATTTAATGTATGGATTGGTATGTGGAGGGGAACAAAATTATTGGACCTTTCGTTTACGAAGGGACCTTAACTTCTAACGATATCTAAATTTGATTAGGAATGATGTCTTAGACGCCTAGATAATCAACCTTTGGCAGTATTTCAAGAAATATGGTGGCAGCAAGACAAGACTCCTGCCCACAATGGAAGGGAAGTAGCTTAATTCCTTTACCATATATTTCATAAAAATGGTTTTACAAGATGGCCCTTTAGAAGCGAATCTTAGTCCCCTAGATTATTTCCTTTGGGGATATCTTAAGAACCGTTTATTTAAAAATGCACCTCACGATCTTTAAGTACTACGACAAAATTTGTTGGGGAAGTTGCTGCCATTCCTGCGAGAACAATTAATCGAGCTGTATTAAAAATACAAAGCAAAGCAAAGAAAATGCATTGAGGCGGAAGGTTATCTCTTTGAACACTATAATAGTGATTAAATTATGTTTATTTTAATATGGGCATCAAGATAGTATTACAAATTGTTTATGTAAGCTGATTTGTTGTCTACCTTTTGTAATTTTATGTCTAATATTAATGAAAAATTTTCGGTTAATAAGTAATTTCCGCTATTAGATATCAATGAGTTGCAATAAAGATTGCGAATATGCAAATAAGTTTATTATTTTACCTTCTTACCTAAAAATGTAGTTGAGGTGTTTCTATTATGTAAAATAAGCTATGTAATATTTGGTGATGGAATTTTCTGGCTTCGTCGGCAAATATTAAAATGGCGATGATCTTTAAGTGATGAAGATTAATCAATTGAAAAGTATTCTCAGTTATATTTAAAGTGAGATTGATGATGGTCGCCGGAATCAAAAACGTCAGATTCAATATTTAAATGCACTGATTAGAGAAGAAATGACCCAATAAACGTCTTCATCTTAACAAATATAGCCAGGAGCAATAGAAGAGCCAAGGTGAAAAATTCCGGTTTTTCGAACTAATGCCTAAATTACTGGTGCAAAACGCAAGGCAACATTTTAATCGAGCATCAATTTACAACGCCTCCATTTAACCGATCTATATCTTACGGTTTCGAAAATCCCAATGATGAGCGTCGGAAATTCAGGCTCACTTATACATGTGTACAATCTCCATTTTACCTTTTTAATACAACAGTGAAATAAATGTTTCAAAAGTTGTATTTTTTAGCGCTAAATTAAAATAATTTACTTTCAAGGCTATGACTACATTCCTAACAGAGTACTTAGGAAAAAATGTAATACATTTAACGTTAAGGTTCTTTGTTAATTTTTAATAGATATTACATAACATTTTGATTTTGGAAATTGTACAATTTTAAACTAGCCCCTTCAAATATAAAAATGCTAACTTTATTCTTCTTGTAAAATCAAATTTAACATTAAAAAAAAACATTTATTTAGTGTCTAGAAATATAAAATTACTAGAGGAAAATAATTATTTTTAAAAGCTCTCATTTGCCCATATAAAGTATTTAATTTAAATTAAAAAAAAATAACTACACCAGTCGATTCTAGGTAAAAATGCCTAATAATATACGTTTTAACTTTTGTTGTGAACTGCAAGGCATCTAAAGTACAATAGGTGGTTTAAAAATAAAAAGAAAAAAATACATTTTACCCTTTATGTCGAAAACGAAGACAGTCATGAAAAATATTTTGGTGTCATCTTTTGTTTCAGCAAAAGTAGTAACATTTTACAAAAACCGCAAGTCGCTATGTCTTATTTTAACTAAGAAACTCTGCAATGAACAAAAACTTGGACACCTTATACGTAAAATAATTTTCATTTATCTTTCTTTCTAAACATAATTATTTACCTTTATTGTAAATTTTTGTTTAATTTATTTAAGCCTCATTACAACTTACTTATGCCAAATTAAAAATTCTTAAAGAAAATTAAAAAATTTTAATAAGGATAAAATATCTGGGTTGTTTTACATAAATAAACCCGTTAGCTTTCAAGAAGAAAAATTGCGTTATAAACATTTTTGCATAATTGCATCTCAAAAAATCCATTTAACTGTTTTAAAAATTAAAATAAATAAGAGTTCTAAATTGATATACCTTAAGAGAAAAAGCAGTAGAAATTGTCATAAAAAAATCCTTACAGCAAACTAATGGTATAGTTTTGTTAAGTACATCATAACTATATCAAAAAAACACTTCGGGCCAAAATAAGGCGTTAAGCAGTAAAGGGGGTGGTTTTTAAAAATAATTTTTTTGCTATTTCAAGCTAAACAATACATCCTATTAAAAAAAGTTATATATTAACGTTGTCGACATTAAAAAATCTAAAGCTAATGTAATAATTATTTTTACCCAACCTTAAAGAATTTTGTGAAAAGTGAAAAAACAAATTTTTTTATGTGTGCGTCGCTAAGGGCTTATATTTTTATTTTTTGTTTCCTTTTAGTAAATGTAATAAAAATATATACTTTAAATTAAAAAATATAAAAACACAATATACTGACATTGTTCATTATACTCGTACGATGTGTAACTTTCGTTAAAAGGGCGAGTTATAATTAAAAGTAAGAAAAATGACCTAAAAAAAAATACATTTTATTTTAGAATTGGAACAATTTTTTTTTTAATTAATTTTTTTGTTTAAATTTGAAGTAAAAGCAATAAAGTAAAAATAATAGTTGTTTTGCATTTTTTACAGTTTAAATTTACAGTTAATTACTAAACCTAAAGAAATAAAACTTAAAATAAAAATAAAATATTTTAGATTTTGTTAAAAATTTCTCCGCCGTGTCGAGTATTTAAGTGCATAACATGTTAAAAAGATTGACAATAAACAGTTTTTTCCTTAAATGCTTTATCTACAAATTTTTACGCAAAATTCAATTCTCTACAATATTTACTTATACAATTTTGTTCTATTTTTAAAAATAAAAGTACTTTAGTTATTACTGTCCTGTATAATACCAATTGCAGTAAAATTTTGTATTTATTAGTTTTGGACCATGCGACCAGCTTTTCTAATACGCTGATTTAAAACTCAAAAAAATTTGTTCAATTTGTCCTCTTGTAACACCCAAGGTCGGGCACACTGTATACCGGTAATCCAACTTTTAAATTTAAAAACTTTTTTTAAATATTATTATTATTTTTTTAATTACAAATTAAATAAATAATATTTATTTTTGGACGAGTAATAGTATCACAATGTACAGGTATAATGAAAAATTACATTATTTTGTATTTATTTTTTAATTTTTTCATATGAAATATATACTTTTTATTGTATTTATTAGAAGTTGACGAAAAACAAGCCGTTAGAAAACTAGTCTTGATTAAAAAAAAATTAAGTCAAAATGGCGGTTAAAAATTTTAAAATTTTAATTTTAAAGTAAATGTTCATAATTACGGCTGCATATTTATTGATGAAAAAATTCAGTATTAGGAATATTATAAAGTATATTTATTTTAACTTTTAGCTTAATCAAACTATTTTTGTAAAAGATGAAAATAAAAAACGGAAGAAAAAAACAGTTTTTTTACTTTTTTCAAAAATCTTTGAGGTTAGGGTAAAAATAGTTATTACATAAATTGTAGGTTTTTTAATATCGACAACGTTTTCACTGTTTTTAAAAGAATGTATGGTTTATAGTTAGGGATGTTTGGACCATTTTGCCAATCATAACTAACAAGCTAATTTTTCGTGAGTAGCTTTATTTTGACGAGACGCCCAACTTTTTTCCTTACAACAATTTTCGTTGGTGGTAGCTTACAGGAGTAGTAGGAATTAAATGCGTTGATTTGACAGATATCCAATACTTATTTAGAGCAATCTCAATTTGAAAATTATGCTAAATTTTAATTATACTTGTACTTATAGCTTTAAGCAGTAAGCTTGGGGCTGAAGATAAAATGAAGATTATAGCTTTTACTTTTTAGATTTAATTGATCATATTTCCAAAACTATAAGAAATCTGCAACTCATAAATATCTTTAAAACCGCTAGAGCTACATTAACCAAATAGGGCATGAAAAATTGAATAGTTTATTGCAAACAGGATTTTTTTGTTAATTTTCAGATATTATATTTAACCCTAACTTAAATTAAATTTATTAGGTACAGTGGCGTCTTGAGCGTCAAATTAACAAGCGTTTTAGAGAAAAACAATTTACGCCAATGGTTTTTGTACAATTTTAAATAATATTTTTAAAATTTAAAACACAAAAATTTTCTAATTTGTTTTCCAGTATTTTTCGTTTTTACTTAGCTTGCTTAGGTACTTTTTATTAAACAAAATCGTCTGCATTTTTCTGGACCATACAAGAAACGTTGGGGAAATCTTTTCTTTTAAAAACTAAGTGGTAAAATTTATTATTGGCACCTATGTAACAGCAACAACAAACAATAATTTAAATAACGTTATTATTCAGTCTAAAATAATAACTTAAATAAGTGATATCGAAATTTTAACGTGTTTTGAAATGTTTGACAACGTGTATCTTAAGAACAAGAAGTTTGCTAACCCATGTTAATATAAACTTATGAATAGGCTCTTAAAACCGCATTTTAAATATTGTATATTGTTGTAAATATTTTAAATTAGGTTCTAACGGCGCAAAATATTAGAATAAAAATAAATATATGTGTCTACTTTTCTAAGACATTAATAGAAAAAATATGGTTTTCTAACACTTGCTCAAAATGTGTTTCCCGCACTTTAGCCTTATCCGAACTTCGCTTTGCGTTATTTGTCTAAGTGCTTTTGCGTGCGGCAAAGTATTACTTTGCACACTTTTTGGGAAAATAACTCTTTCTACATCCCAATGTTCATAACTCTATTTTTTCATATTTTTACAGGTATTTTAAAGTGTGGTTAAAATCTACTTAAAATAAAGCAATCAATTATCACCGGTAACCATAGTGCCTTTGAAAGATCTGCTTTCGCGAATTTCTGGAGTTCATGTGTATATTTTATCTTGGCTGTTTTAAATTATATATTTTAATACAAAAAATATTTGTACATAATACAGTGGTAAAAGGTTTTGCAGAAAATATAAAATTTGCTTATGTTTTTGTTATAAAATTTAGAGGGAGTTATCTACAGTCCTTTTTCTTTGGACTTAAGGACTGCAGGTGACTTACGCTTTTTCGAACAATAAATATGTTAGGAGATTTTAATTCCCCATTAAAAAGAAAGTCAGAAACTAAAGGCCTATAATTTTTAATCATAAAGAATATATTTAAAATTTCTCAAATACAGTATAATCTTAAAGTACTAAATAAGTGTTTTTTAAAGCATCCTATTTTAATCAAGAAGTTTGTGATGGTATTTTGTGCAAATCTTTAAGAGATACCCCGGTTTTTACAAACAACCAACCATGCTTTTTTAACGGTTCTACTTAACTTATTTATTTAGTATTTGGTATTTGGGTCAAATCTGGAATTGTAATTTGACCCCTGATAATCAATTGATCTAAAATTTGTTACACAATCCTAATCTTGATAACAATACAATATAATACATTTTTTATGATTGTAAATTCAAAATGGCCACTGATTATATACTACCTTAGTAAAACCTCAATATGTGTACCAAATAAAAGGACATGATTGGTCGAATAAAGCTTACTATTAAAAAAATTAAATCCAAGATGGCCGCCCCCAAAAAATGGCTAATAACATATTTTTTAACAAATACTCTTAAAAAGGGCTTTGTTGGTAGAACAAAGCTCACTACATGTCTCCCCGTGGCGCAGTGGACAGAGCATATTTAGGTAGTAGTTATTTAAAAATATCGACCATGGTGGCACTACCGCGTTGTCTAAAAGGTGCTGTGAAATGCATAACTGCATGTTTGAGTTCTTGGAAAACGTTGACGGAACAGGGGGAACAATGGGTTAAACATCTAATAACCCGACACCCACGGTACTGTGGTATTAAGGAATATGCCTTCGTGGGATATCAAAAAGATAAAAGAATAAAAAAATTAAAAAAAAATAAAAACCAATAAAGCGTTGCGCGTCGCCACAAAAGGGCAAATTACATATTTTCCACAACTACTTTAATATAAAATCGTTGGTTAGTTCAGGTTAGTCATAGTAAAGCAATAAATGAACTTAAAAAATAAGAAGTATTAAGTAACAACAAAACTAAAAACTTAAAAATAAAAAATGTAGTTTTTTTTTTAAGTTGAAATATTTTATTGTTCTAAAAGCTAAAAATAATTTAGTAAGTCCTAGCTACCAGATCTTACCAATCTTCCCATAAATCCGGGGTATTTATTAGACAAACAATTAAACCGTTAGACGTAGTGTATGCAGAGTAAATATGATAGAAATGTCAAGTGCCCAACGATTTTATTATTTGTCTGATCAATTTCCCATATTAATGAGAAGATTGATGCGATCTGGTAGCTAGGACTTACCCAAAGTCGGTCCATATAAGGTCACGACATTCGGCCATATTGCTTTGACGTGTTATGACGTCACATCTCCCATTTTTCGGCCATGTTGTTCAGTGCCGGAGATATACAGTTTATTGTATTAGTAGAACAACCGTTTTCACAACGGTTTTTAATTATTATTAAGTTGTAAATTCTTTTACTTTAAATAAAAAACATTTGGAAATACATCTTTCTACAAATATCACTTCCAAAACAATGCAAAATGAAATGCGCAAATTCTAGACGCCACTGGATTAATCTTCAGCTTTGATTTTTACCCAGTTTTGCCAACTTTTCTCCAAAAGTGCCCTTCCTTGCGTCCCCGACCCCGAACCACCTAAAATATTATAAACATAAACTAACCTTGGGACTTACCAAATTATTTTTTAACTTTTAGTTTAATAAAACCGTTTATCATAAACCATTTTTTCACATAATTTATTTTATTTAACACTTTGACTCCCGCCGTGCAATATATCGCACATCATTATTCTACCCTAAGAGACCGCGTGCAATATATTGCACGGTCAATCTAATGTATTTTAACGTTATCAAAAGATCGTTCAGTCTGCTTGGAGATTTTGGTTTATTCGTTTTGGGCTAAAGAAACAACTCAAATTAATTTTTTTGATCTGGCTAATGTTTGAAGGCATATTATGTAGATGGCGCCAGGGTGTATTTAAACATTTGGCCAGCTATAAGAAGAAGCGGGAATGCATCATTTGGAGTGATCTACGCGTTTAGACTTGTATTTTAGTAAGCTAGTATGTTTTGGCTGTGTTTTTTTTGTGGGTGCTATGAATGGTGATGGTGAACCTGAGGCGAGGAAAGCACAATGATAGAAATACTTTTAGTATATAATACAAGTTTATGGGTCCTATTTGATATTATGCTCTTTGCAGTTTGGTGACCAGCACCCGTATTATGTAACTCTATAGAGAAGAAATTTGCCCATGTTTTTTTTCTTAATATTTTAAACAAAAAACACATAACATTTCTCTAAATCTAATCTAAATCTCTATTGATTATTTTCAAATGCCTTAGTTATCTTTATGTGGTTTCTAGTAAAGTTTCGTCCGTGAATAGGCGGGAGTCAAAGTGTTAAAAAAAATCTATTTTTTTAAATTCACCACAATACAGTTACCAAGATTAAACCTTTTAGTGTAAACTCTGACATGTAAGAAAATAACCATTATTTTTCATTTATTTTTATCTCACACCGACAAAATAAACGTTGGTTATCTTATAGTATAACAATCTGTAGTTATAAAATAACATTAGACCGCAGTAGCGAGTGCCAAAAGTAGTAGAACACATATAAATGGAATTTAGTTTCGCCTTTCTTGACACTGACTGAAATCGTATTAAGCTTTTATTAAATTTAATGGTCCTGTCAGGTACGAATGATAAATTATCCTTTTTTGCAGGATCGTGATGGTTTGCTGTTTGTTATTATCATGTTAACTATATAAAGTTATTTTGCACAAGTCACATTACTAAAATAAATTTTGTATGTTATAAAAAAGGAGAAAACAGGTAGTTTAAAATACAGAGTGTTCTAAAAGTTTCCTGACCAAAAATATATTTATCTAACTAAACTTAGTTAGGTTAGGTCGATAACGGGCTTTAAAAATTGTTAGAATAGGCGAGCCCAAGACGCTAGGTTTGCAAATACTAACGCGTTATAAAGACCTATTAGATTGTAAAGATTGTGTCCCAAATCGACAAAAAGTTTATAATATGTTTGTCGTTTTAGTGGGGAGGAGAGAATGTACAAATTTTCCAAAATGTAAAAAAAAAATAATTCACTTGGAAATACTCGGGCGCATTACATATTCATAGTGTATTTCCCTTTTTGTCTTTGTGATAACCGAGATATATTAATCTGACAAGTTATTAGGAAAGGGTAGCTGTAAAAGGGGTACAAAAAAATTACCCGAGCGTGTCAGATTTTTAAAAGGAATGTTAAGTAAACTCAATTAAGCGTTCAATTGAATATAAATAAATATTGTTTAAGGTACGTTACTTCATGAAAATGATATGCATATACCTATAAATATTTGTTTGCAAACTTTACAAGATTAAAATAAAAATGCGCCTTTTTCTTATTTGTGCTGATTTTTTTAAAAACTTTGTGACAAACACATTTTCTTGTGACACGCCCTAGTTATTTTGGTCAAGTCAATGAAGCTGTAAAACAGGCAATCGTCGAAAGTCCTTAATAACAGCTCCGATTTTAATAAGAAAATGTATTACTTTTTTTATTATTATTTAGTTTAGTTAGTCGCATCCTCCTAAGTTTAGTCAGCACTTTATAATTTAAGTCCCTACTTCCTAGTTTTAGTAAAAACTCCTTATTATAGTCTCCACCTTCTCATTTTAGTCGCCACCCCCTTATTTTGGTTGCTACCTACTAATTTAAGTCGGCACCTCCAAGTTTTAGTCGCCTCCTGTTACCTCCTAATTTTAGTCGCTACCCCTAATCTGACACGCTCGGGTAATTTTTTATACCCCTTTTACAGCCATCCTTTCCTAATAACTTATCAGATTAATATATATCGGTTATCACAAAGACAAAAAGGGAAATACACTATGAATATCTAATGCGCCTGAGTATTTCAAGTGAATTATTTTTTTACATTTTGGAGAATTTGTACATTCTCTACTTCTTAAACTCTTAGTCACTACCTAATTAACTAATTTTAGTTGTTTTCTCCCAATCTTAGTCACCAAATGCTAATTTTAGTAAACCTCCTAATTTTATTTAATACCTCCTAATTTTCGTCAACACCTCCTAATTTTGTTGCTACCTCAGAATTTTAGTTCACTACCTCCTAATTTTAGTTGCTATCTCCTAATATTAGTTGTTACCTCCTAATTTTAGTCTCTACCTCCTAAGTTTAGTCATCACTACCTAATTTTAGTCGCTACCCTCTTATTTCAATTGCATCTCCTAATTTTCGTCTCAATTATTTTAGTCATATCCTCTTTCTAATTTTTGTCACTACCTTCTAATTTTTGTCACTATCTTCTAACCATATTCAATATCTCCTAATTTTGGTTACTACCAACCAATCTTAGTCGTTTATTTTTATCCTTTTAATTAACTTTAATAATTAAAGGCTTAGCTCAAAGCCTTAGTTCATTTGTCCCTGGACCACCTCCTAATTTTAGTGAGCACCCCTAATTCTAGTCGTTACCTTCTAACTTTAGTCGCTTCTAATTTTGGTTGACACTTTTAAAATTTTATTTGCCACCTCCTTATTTTAGTCGCCACCTCCTAATTTTAGTCAATACCCCCAATTTTGTTGTAATGTGTAATGTTTTATAATAATGGTGTGTGAATGAGAAGGAGTAGGGGTCAAGGTACAATAAGCCTTCAGGCTGCAGTGCACCACCTAGGGGGCGGTCGTCGGACCTGGGTGGGATGACCCCGAAAGGGTGAAAAAAAAAAAAAAATGTTTTATAAGAAGATGATAAGCCCTGAAACGTAAATTCTGGAGTCCTAGCTTATTTTTTTATCACCTTGGATCTTAAAAGTTTAGCCATTTAGGACAGGTTTATTTAAAAAAATTTAAGTTACCAAAAAGCAAAAATACTTTGAAAGTGTGTTTTTATAATAGCAATATTTATGTAGAATTTTATTATCCTGGCGCTTTTCGTTTTTGAGTTTTGAAATTAAAACATAATTTTTCCTAAGATTTGTACAGCAATATCTCCCTAAAGGTAGAATTGACTCCAAGTTTATCAAGCAAACTTTTCTTTATTTTAAACAAGGAATCTTCTAAAATGCTTCGCATTTGTTTAGAAATACCCTCTATAAGGTGTTCCAATAAGATTATTAAAGTTTTAAAATTAAGAGGTTTAAATTTTATTGCACTCAGGTTAAACACTAAAAAGTGTTATTTTAATGACTTTGCAAGGTAAAGTCTTTTAAAAATTTAATTTAGGCGTTATAAATTTTTGTGATGCTTATTTGTTTTTCCATAAAACTGCTTATTGTGCTGTTGTTTGGACATTTTTAAGCGCCATTTTCTCTAAAACCAAAAAACATAGGTTATGAAAATACAAGAGTTTTATATCAGGAATGATAATTTGTAAAACTTTTGGTTACGTAGGTGCTATCATTTCTAAAATTGGCATACGATAATATCATATAGCATCTATAAATTTGAAAAGTACACGTTTTTGTTGTGACCAGACTGTTCCATTTTAAAAACCTAATTAAAACACTTTTTTGGGCACTCTGTAAAACTTAACTGGTTACCGAAAAATATTAATTTAATAACATTATTGATGTGTTTTGACGTGTTTTGTTTAAGGTATTACCGAAATTCGTGCAAACTTTAATGAAAAAAGTGCATAATTAACCAATGATTCGCATGTTTTGTTATTATTTTTTTATATAAAAGAACATAATATTTACAAGACTGATTTTAATCAAAAATGTTCTCTTTAATATATTTATTCTTAAAACTGCACTTTTATTTTTTTTTGTTTTAACAATAAAAGGTTCCATGCTCCTGTTTTGTGTTTCTTATGGAAACTCCTTATTATTATATTACGTGACAAGTGAAACAAAAAAACTGCGGAAAAGAAAAACACGCAAAGCTATGTTAAGTAAATATTTTCTGCACGAAATGCAAAAAATAAAGCGTTCTTGGACTAAAAATTGTTGGCTTGCAATAAAATAATACATTTTGCCGAAAAACATATAGGTACAGAAAATATAAATAAAATAAAAATAAAACTGGTTAAAGTAAAATAGTATACTGCTTGAGCAAGCAGTTTTGGTACATCGGCAAGTAATAGAATAACAAAACAAGCAGTATTAGTCACGCATGTTTACATGCCGGGATTTAGTTAGATTCTCTCCAGTGCCGGATTAAGCTTGAAGCCGTGAAGCGACCGCTTTAGCGCTGGAAAAAGTGGGGCGCAAAAATAGGGTGCAAGAAGTTATAGAAGGGTGCGATCTTTTTTTCCCTTCACTTTTCCTGGGAACCATTTTTTTGTAGATGACGAGGCGTAAAAAAGCAAAATAAGTAGAAAAGGGCGCCTTTTTGAAGGTAAGAACCTTGTTTTGTTTTTGCTCTTCGGCCATAAAAAAATTTTCATTATCCCATCTGGTGTTTCCAAATACCAAGAAGGGCGCAAAATTGATAGTTCGCTTCACTTTAAAAAAGCTTCGTCCGGCACTGATCCTCACATTGCGTAAGTGTTATGTTATTTAGCTTAACCTGTATAATGCAGGCGCAGCCGGTGGCTTTTTCTCAGGTGGGGCAAATTTTGTGAACAACTAATTGTGCCTCGCCATACAACGGGTTACATTTTCTATTTAATTAAGATTTTTATGGACAGACTTTAACAATAATATGTTTTTACTTTTGCTAAAAAAAATATGTAGGTATCAAATATAAGACTAAAATCAGAACATCTAATCCAACTTATTTAAGTCCAAAAGAGGATAATTTCGTGGATACAAAAGGTAAAAAATTATTTCGGTTTTAGTTTTTATAAACAACTTTGTTATTAATCGGTGTACTGTCATAGGATTTAGCTAAAGGTATATATTGTGGGGTTAGAAATTAAAATCTACTCTACTTTAGGCAGTGCCGGAAAAAGCCGACGCGGGGCACGTAGCAAATGTGAACAGGAAGCCCTTCAATTTAAATTAAGGATGTCAATAAAATAGAATATTTACAAAAAGGTTTTAGTGATGCATATTTGAGGCGTCTAGATACAAAATCCGAAATCTCCATGTAACCTTATTCTTGGCAAATGACGATAAACGATTAAAATATTAAGTTTTATTTTTATTGTTACCAAGTAGCATTTAATTTTTTTATGATAATGTACAGATATTATATATAATTAAAAAACCTACAGGTAAATATGTAAATATTACAAATGTCAGGTTTTGCATCTAAAAAATTTGAAATACGTCGGCATTTGCATCTAGGGTTTTGTTATAAATTAAAATAAATAAGGGTCCACACACACACATTTTTTATTAAAACAAAATCCACATCTGTATTTTAGAATGTTAATAAAACAGGACATTTACAAAAAGACTTTTCGTGATTTATTGCGTGCAAATTTTGAAATAACACTCACACAATTCAAAAGAAAATAAACTTCTGTAATTGTGGTAGGAACAAATAACTGAGTCCACTGACTGTTAAAGTAGGCCTATCAAATTAAGTATAAACTTTACCATTTTTTTATTGTTAATCATTTGAAAACTATTCTACATAGTCGGGTTATACAAACAGCTCGAATCGAAAACAATATTAGGGAATTCCCCAGTAAGTATTGTGGTATTGCCAACTTGCAGCATAATAATATACAATTACAGTGTGGCCAACGCTCACTCTGAAAATAGCTAAGGTGTGTGCGTTTTCATTACATTTTCCCAAAAATTTTGAGTGTTGCTTATTGTAATCGGTAATAAAATTTTGCTTTGTCATTCATTTTTACTTAATGAGTTTCTTACCAAGCAAGGGACCAACTTTATGGCAAAAAAATTACTTCACTACTTTTTTAAAAAGAAAATCAATCTAATTTTTCTTCATTTGAATTTTTTTTGGGACAGGCGCAGGGGCTTCTCAAGACGCGGAGCCCGTAGCATTTACTGCATCCTGCTTCATGGCTAATTCAGCACTGACTCTAGGGCTGCTACCTACGGTATCTTGCACACATTTAAAACGAAATTATTTTTTTAAGTCACTCTGTACTTAACTATACATATAGTGTGATAATTATTAAATTACTAGTATTTCAATTTTTAGGCAATTTTGGGAAGAAAAGCTAAAAAGGAACATTGTCTTAACATTTAAGATACAAGTTGCTAATGTTAAAAAAATCATATATAATCCTGTTTGTTAAATGCAAACAACAAACATTTTTTATCTTAAGAAAAAATGTTTTCTGAAAAAAACCGTAAAATGTAAACTTCTAAAAGTTTAGACCTAGTCATATAGAAGGCACTTCGTTTATAATCTAAATATTTTAAGAACGTCTACCTAAAATATTTTTACAGAAATAAACTTTTTTTTGAGCAAAATAGGTTAAAGATTTTTTTAATTACGTTTAGAGTAGTTTTAAATAAAAAGTTTTTTATTAAATGTGTGTTTTATGCATTTGGCGACTTTTAGAGTTTAGAACTTTAAAGCACATTTTAATATTTTACTCTACAAAAATAGGACTGACGGAATTTGGGTTAGATCCTCATATTTTAGCTTCAGGAAATTTTAGTAGCATTGTTTCCACACCTTTTAGAGACACCCTGTATAAAATTTAAATAAGCCCTAAAATAATAAATAGTTACATAAAACTTTTAAAATTATTATCTTATAAAATGTTAAGTTCCTATAGGTGTCATGCTATTAGTCTAGTCTAGAAGCTAATTTTCTGCAAAAAAATGTTACAAGTCTCCCAAAAATATGGCCAGAAACGATCCAGACTGGTATTAAAAAAAAAAGACGTATTTTGTATTTTTTTAACAAAAAAAAATGTAATAGTGATTAAGTAATAAAAAACTGAGAAAAAAAAATGTCATTCAGCTTTCTGCCAAAATAACTTAAAAAATAGGTATATTTTTAAAAATTGTTACATTATTATCGCCTCATATTTATGAACAACAATAAAAATACCAGTTAGCGTGACATAACGTTGTCAGTTTAAAATTTAGTGCTTTATTATTATCAAAAAATCGTACAAATGACTTCTTCCTCTGGGGCCATTTAAAAAGCATGATATACAAGGATAAAAATTACTCAAATCTACATAACTTAGGAAATGCTATTTCTGCAGAATGCAATAAATTTTCAATTTACCAGTTAGCCAATGTAAGAAGACAATTTTATGAACGTCTGGGTTATTATCTAGCTGTCAATGGAGGAATGTTTGAAAATGTTTTTAGATCTTAAGTTTATTTCCAACATATTAATTATTGTAATAATATCAATAATTTATTGAAGCATGTAAATATTATAAATGTCATAAGTTCTACAAATTTGTTACTCTAGTTTAGTTTAACTTAACTTAATTCGTTTGTATAAATACAACTTTAATCTTTTCACTGTACGATTTTTTGATAATAATAAAGCACCAAATTTTAAACTGACAACGTTATGTCACGCTAAATGGTATTTTTATTGTTGTTCATAAATATGAGGCGATAATGTAACAATTTTTTAAAATATATTAGCGTCTAACTAGCAAACGGGTTAACCGAAAAATATAAAGTTTTTACCAAGGACGTAGATTTGCATGGTCTTCAATAAACTTTTATAGAATTTTTCTCTAAAATAATTAGGGAGCCAATAATTGACCCCATTAAAAATTACATGGGATTTCCTACGTCCCGCCCGGCGATGCATCACCCGGTATATTATTAAGAAATGTTTAAAATCTAATGCAAGTAGTTCAGAATAGTTTGTTAATGGTTAATACAAAGTTACAAAGTGGTATATTCCAGTGCAGATACGGAAATGTCAAACTGGGACTCTAATTTGTGTCTAATTCCTTAGTTAATTGAAATGCTTGCTGGATATACTAATACCGGTAATAGAGTTAGGCAAAATACAAATCAAAGATAATGCTTAACACATAAATTATTTTTTGTCAAAATAAGTTTATCATATTTAAGGCTTTAATCCGGTAGTTGTAGTTGGTAGCATGATTATTTTAATTATGTTTTTAAAATTTTGTTACACTTCTCCAGATAGTAGGCTATTTAGCTTAACAAAAGACGGTAGTACAGACAATTGGGGCCACTTGTAAACATTTTTTTTTTAACCGGAATAACATTCTTTTTATTTTGCGAAAAATTAACAAAAGGCATTTTTATAGAACAATATTTAAAAATTATTTTGGTTTAATAACTTTTTATCCTTCGACAAAAAATAACAAAGGTATAAACAAAAGTAGATTTCTAATATTGGTCAACCTGTCAAGAGTAAACACCTTCGTTTACAGTGTAGTCAAGCGGGTTGGAATAAATTTATTTAAAATTCAGGGGTTTGTGTTTTGGAAAAATGTAGAAACACGTCGATTTTGTTTTTGGCTGCGGTGTTTTCCATAGTTAAATCATGTATACAGGGTGGCACCTAAATTTTTAATAGAAACACACATTTTTATTACATTTTTGAATTCTTCATCAAATTCTAAATATATTTTGTGTACCATATCTTAAACCTAATTAATAATAACTAATACCCGCGCCCTTTTATAAATATTGTATGAAATTGGTAAATTTTTCGATAACTGTTAACTTTAGGTTAAATATAGGGTACATAAAAAATAGTTAGAAGTCGATGCAGAATTCAAAAATGTAATAAAAATGGGTGTTTTTATTTAAAAAATAAAGTTGATAGTCATTGCTTATTTGTGGGCCACCCTGTATACATAATTTTACTATGAAAAACACCGCGGCCATAAACAAAAATTGACGTGTTTTAAAATATTTTTAAAACAAACCCCTGAATTTTAAATGAATTTATTCCAGCCCGCTCTACCACACTGTAAACTAAGGTGTTTACTCGTTGCGGGTTGACAAATTTCAAAAATTAATATCTAGTTTTGTTTATAACTTTGTTATTTTTTTATCAGACGATAAAAAAAATAAAACTAAAATTATTTTTTAAGTGTAATACTATAACATTGGTCCAATCTTATTTTTTGCTAAATGAATAGAAAGAAATATTATACGTTATAAAAAAATTGTTACACAGGTGGCCTCAATATTTATTATTACCCTTTTATTTTTAGTTTTGGGGAAAAAAAACTTTCCTAAAATTGAAAAAACAATTTTCAACAAAAAATGTTAAATTTTTTTGTGTGGGCATTAGTTTTTCATAAAAATAATTTAAGTCGTTTGAATTATCTTTTCAAGATGACGGCTACAGAACAAGGGTAGCGACCCTACAACCTTTAATTTAACTTTACCTTTACTTTCCCTTGATGACAAAAAAATAAAATTGCGTCTTCTAAAAAATGCATGCAAAGGCTGTAAAAATGTAACATTTCAATGGACTACGGATAAAGTGCAAAACGTATCGATGCTGAAACCCAGCTAGGACAGGGGATCACTGCTTCCAATCACCGGTTACTATCAAATCATTTTAGTAGCTGCTACTTTTGCCTGGTATAAACAGTCAAACTATATTTTTAAAATGTGCACTCGCAGCTCGTGCTTACTCTTTCATTTACAGAGTAACGCTAACCGTAAGCACAACCCTAAAAGGCGATCCTGGATGGTGATTCCGGTTAAGGCCGTGTTTTTACGGGCCACTTTTTAAAGTTGATATGTGCCACAAAAAGTGATTCGAAAGTAGCCAATTCGACCACAAAAAGTAGTATGTCCAGCCGCTGCATTTGTTTTGTAGTTAGTGGACGGGATCGGCGACTGACTGTGGTTGTCAAAACGCCCGTTTTTTTCACCCTTTCGGGGTCATCCCACCCAGGTCCGACGACCGCCACCCTAGGTGGTGCACTGCAGCCTGAAGGCTTATTGTACCTTGACCCCTACTCCTTCCCATTCACACACCATTCATTCCATAACTTGGATGGTTGTTGCTCGGTCCTCATCCCCGAGCAGAACACCGTGTGCCGTTGCCCAAAACACCGCTGGTGCCGGTCACCCATCCAAATTATGGGCGCGCATTCCACTGCTTAACTCCGGAGATCGACGCTTGCCGATACAACCGAAGCCGCCACAAGCGCGCCCCTCAAAACGCCCGTGTAAAAGGAGTAAAATTTTAGCATTGTTGGAAATGGAACTATAAGCTGGCGACAGTAGACCACACACCAACCACTTTTTGTGGCCTATATCAACTCTAAAAATGGCTTGTGGAAACACGGCCTTAGTGCTTGTGCACGTTGACGTCAGTTAAAACAGTATAGTAGAGGGTTTTTTATTTTCGATAGTTTTACAAGGTAACTCGAAAACCATTAGAAATATTAAAATTCTAATATACAACCCTTAATCTCTTTTGTTTTTTTATTGTATTAATACAATTTATGACTATTGCGATCCATCCTGAAGCTACAGGGTGATTTTTAGATTTTGCTCATTTTTAAACTTTATTTAACTCGTTAGCCATTTACGCTTTAAAAAAACAGTATAAATGGTATTTTTGTGGTTTTATTCGTAGGGGTTTTGATGTTTGTAATTGTTTCATATTAAGATGTTTTGGAGAAAAAAATACGGTTTAGCATTCATACTGGTAGGACGCTCCTGCTTTTTTGTGAACTTGTGCGGTATATTTAAGAGTTTTTAATTTAAATATAAAACGTTGTAAAAATTTAAAGTGATAAGATCACAATTTAATATGAGTACCGATAGTGGCGGTTCATCAAGTAATAAAGAACAAAAAAAATTATTAGACATTATTCCATTGGATCCATTTCTAGTAAAGAAATAAACAAAATTATTGGTATCGATGTTGTAAAAAAACACCAGGAGATAAAAACCTATATTGATAAGAATAAATCCAAGAAAGGTAAACAACAAATACCAGGACTGGTCAATAATTCAGAGGTATCTGGTAAAATAAATTCTTCTACAATTGATAATTCAGAAGACGTCTTTAAACCCAGAAGTAAGGTTTCAAGGACTCCAACAAAAACACAAGTCACTGATTTCCAAAATGAAGTATTAAATAAACAGATAGAAACAGCTGATATTGCCTTACAAAATGATGTTATTGGTACTCCAAATCAAAAACGTCTTAGATCAAACTCAACACCTGGTTCTTTGAAGCGCGCAAAAATTAGACGAAAAATAAACGAAAATGGTGAGGAAACGCAAAATAATGAAGTTGTAAATAAAGAAATAAATAATATCAGTGCTGACATTATATTAGAAAATATATTAAGTGGATTGGATATCGTACAGAAAACCACGTCCAAAGCGAGTACAGAAAATATCATTACCATTACAAGAGAAGATCAATATACAGTAAACACCGCCATATTTGATATCTGTAAAAATATAATATCTTTAGCCTATAAAATAGGACAAGTGGAAAAAGAAAACAGTGAACTTAAAAGTCTTGTCAAAAGTAATCCTCAACATGACCAAAGAAACACTGCACAACTCGTACCTATGGATGATAATCTAACTGATATCACAGACAGTATAAAAACATATAGTATGGCAGCTAGAGAACCACAACAAAATAAAAATCAACCAAAAACCTGGACAACACCGCCACAAACAAAGGCCAAATTAGAAACAGTGATTCGACTAAAAGACCAACAGGATCCGAGACAAGTTCTGAATGAAATTAAGAAAACTGTAAAAAATAACATCGGTGGGGATTTCAAAAGAGTAACTCAATTAAAGAATGGTGTTTTAATAGAGTGCCAGGATATAGCTCAACAAAAGAAATTAATAGAGAACTTAACCGAAGAATTTCAAGTAAAAGATCTAGAGCCTACAGAACCAATGCTCATGATAACAGGCATTTTAAAGGGCTATAGCTCAGAGAGCTTTCTTGATGAGTTTATTGCTGAAAATCCAGACTTAACACACTACTTTGGACAAGACGTTAAAAATCATATTAAAGTTGTAACTAAAAAGAGTGCAGAAATAGACAAAAAGAAAATTGGATACTACAAACAAACCCACAAATATTTAAATGGATTTTAAGAAACAAACATCTGTCTTTTGATTTGACAACAGTTTACTCCCAAGAATATGTCAATGTAGCTATGTGTTATAAATGTTGCAACTTTGGACATGTAGCAAAATATTGCCAAGGTACTGAATGCTGCCATAAATGTGGAGGTCCTCATAATAGCCAAAGCTGTCCTGAAGAAAACCTTGACTGCCCTAACTGTAAAAAACTCAACTTGCCAAATAGGAGTCATTCGGCACGAAACCAGACCTGCCCAGTTTATCAAAAGCGCATTGAGAGACTTCGACAGTCCACGAACTATACCAGTGACAATAATTTTTTATAAGTAATTTATCCAACACAGTGACAAGTTTGTGCACTGACAATGGTGTTTCTGTTCGGGCTGCTGCACCAGAATCACCTAACATAAATAATGTATTGTCTATAGTATACCAAAATGTACGGGGATTAAATACTAAAACAAATGATTTTTTAACACAGTTTCTCTCACAGATAGTGAATATGATGTGGTAGCATTGACGGAAACATGGTTGTCTAGTCACGTTTATGACAGCGAAATATTTCCAAGTAACTTTTTGGTCTTTAGAAATAGAAATAGGAATGAAAACTTACGAGGTGGTGGTGTTCTTCTTGCAGTGAAAAATGTGTATAAGTGTTGTTTGGTAAATCTAAATTTTATTAACCCTGAGTTTGATATACTTGTGGTTAAGGTTTACACTAGTAGTAATAGTTTTTATATATAATAGTTACCTATATTACACCAAATTGTTCTGTAACAGACAAAGAAGAGTTCTATGTACATCTCGAAAGATTAGAATATCTTTATGACAATAATTATATAATATTGGGAGACTTCAACATTACACACCTAAGTAAGTACTATTCTGAACAAGATTTTAGAGATAATGATGTAGAGCTTTTCTTAAATTTTTTAAATTTTTATGATTGTAACCAATATAATCAAGTCCGTAATAATAATAATAGAATATTAGATGTGGTAATTTCTAACTTGGTATGTGCTGTTGAAAAAAGTACTTTTAGTTTTGTTGACGAGGATTTACATCACCCTATTCTATGGGTGGATATATATTTAAAACAACCTAAGTGTAAAACCTTAACTAGTGATTGTGGATCCAATTTTAATTTCAGAAAAGCTAATTTTAATGCTATGATTCAAATGTTTCAAAATGTTGCTTGGGAAGAGCTGGAGTCATTAACCGATGTTAATGCTGCTGTCCAATGTTTCTATGATAGAATTTATAAAATATTTTCAGTTTGTGTTCCACAGGTTAAAAAATCAAAACAGTACCCCCATGGTTTAACAGGCAAATTATTGCAGATATTAAAAGTAAGGATAAGTTAAGATTAAAAAGTAACAGAAAGTAAAAGAAAAACAGGAAATACCAATTTGAAACAGCAGTTTATAAATTTACGGTCAAAAATAAAACAAGACATTAAGGAAGCCTTTAATTGTTATATAACCGAAATGCAGCAAAAAATTGGTCAGGACTCCAGGGTTTTCTGGCAATATTTAAAAAATAAGAAAGATTTGGGTTCGATTCCTAGCAAAATGCATTTGAATGGTAGTGAATACAAAAATGGTAAAGCTATTGTTGATGCTTTTGCTGATTATTTTGGTTCAGTCTATGAAAATGTGGACAACTTGCAGGATATTAATATTTTGAATAATTGCGAATCACTCAAGGTGGTGTGTATTTCAAATGTTGACTATGAGGATGTATGTGATGCAATTAAATGCCTAAAAGTTTATAAAGCCATAGGCCCTGATAATATTCCATCATACATTTTTAAAGGTTTAGTTGGCTTTCTAGCAAATCCACTAAAAGTATTATACAATCTGGCTCTTAAAACATGCACTTTTCCAGATTTGTGGAAGGAAGTAAAAATTTGTCCTGTTTTCAAGAATGGCGATAGAACAGATATTCAAAACCACAGACCTATCGCAATATTATCTGTCCCAGCTAAAATATTTGAAACCATAATTTATAAAAATATTTACAAATCAGTTTTTAGAAGAGTAACTTTATTCCAACATGGATTTTTTGATAATAGATCAACTATCAGTAACTTAATTAATATTACTCAATATATATCAGAAAATCTAGACAATAGATTTCAAGTTGATGTTATATACACAGATTTTGCTAAGGCATTTGATAAAGTATCCCATACTATCCTCTTAGATAAACTACAAAATGAATGGGGCTTTCATCCCAAATTGGTAAAATTCTTTTCATCATATCTGGAAAGTAGGCAACAGCGAGTGGTAATTAAAGGGCATCACTCCAAATATTTTACGGCTACCTCAGGTGTCCCTCAGGGCTCTAACTTGGGCCCACTGTTGTTTCTGTTATTTATTAATAGCATAGTTAAAGATATATCAAATTGTGGTGTCTTACTATTCGCTGACGACCTTAAATTATACTCAAAAATTAGGAATATTAACGATTGTCTAATAGTTCAACAAAACTTAGATAAATTAGTAGAATGGTCAAATAAAAACGGTCTAAAATTTAATATAAATAAGTGCCATGCATTAAGTTTTCATAGGAAAAAGACACCCATTAATTTTGAGTACAAAATGAATGGATTAGCTTTGGCACGTGTTGAGAGTGTGAGGGATCTTGGAGTGACCTTTGATTCAGGGCTATCATTTAAGCTACATATTTGTAATATTACTAACAAAGCTTTACAAATGTATGGGTTTATCGTCAGAAATTGTAGACCCTTTATTAATATTACTTGTATAAGAAAATTATATATTGCATATGTGAGAAGTATATTGGAATATGCTTCAATCATATGGAGTCCACAATACGAAATTCATAAATATAGTATTGAAAGAGTACAAAATAAATTTCTCAGGTACCTTTATTATAAAGAAGCTGGAATTTATGATTTTGGCAGATCTAAGGGAGAGTTAGCTCAATACTATAAGTTACCAAATTTGGAGACTCGCAGAACGTTAGCCTCTGCTGTATATTTGTATAAATTATTACATAACAGTATTGATGATCCGCTTTTTCTATCTCAAATAAATTTTTATGTACCTCATTACCGAACAAGGGATCCAATAACATTTTACCTAAAGAATGCCAGAACCAATAATTTCAGTAATTCTCCAGTTAATCTAATGTGTAGGAAATTAAATGAAATTCAAGCTGAGTGTGATGTATTTAATGTTAGTTTAAATCAACTTAAGAAAATAATATTATAATAAGTTTATCTGTACTCATGTTAAGTTGTCTTTTTCCCTACTCTGTAATAGGGTTTCAAACCTGTAGAGTCTGTAATAAATTAAATAA